>JAIUCT010000014.1:1285065-1299765 GCA_021307375.1 Tetraneura akinire | reverse complement strand
TTTTTTTTTTTAATTACTTTTTTTCTATTTTAATTATTGGTTTAGAAACCATATATTGATAATATAATAATTAGAATCACTGGGTCAGGTATTATGTAGAAATAACACATTCAAAGTACGAAATTAAAATTATAAATCAATATTTTATTATACACCTATAGAATTTTTAAATTTTAAATATCAATAAATTATTTTTTCCGTAACATAAAAATTATTGTCTATAACTGCGAATAATTAATATACGTGGAATTATGTACTATAAAAATATAACGATTAAAGCCAATTGTTGCACTATAATTTAAAATTATTTTTAAACCTAAGTAATAAAATCAATATTATACTTATTAATTTCAACAGTAGTTTGTTATTGTTGGCTTGTTTTTATTATAAGACGATTATAGTGAAATATACGATCCGTTCTTCTGGTCTACGTGAATTTCGGTAAATTGAAAAGAATCAAACTATTTATATAGAATTATAGCTAAAAGAATATAACGTATTTTATTTATTTTCCAATTTGTTTAGTTATAGCCCTGTTTTTATCTATACATATATTAAAACACATGCCACTTAGGACATATGTTTTTACTTTACAAATTTAAAAATAAAAATAATGATATTTGATATGTATCATATTAATACTGTATTACTGATGTCAAATTATGATTGAATTGCACGTGACATTTTAGAAATTTTGTTTCAATGTTCAGTTTCAATTATTATTATTTTCTTGATGATTAATCATGACGACTGTAATTTGTATTGTATTGTAGTATAAAGAAAATCGTGTCAAATCGTTTTTTGTTGCCTACGAGCGTGTTGAAAGTATTAAAAATGAAATTGTTCGTTTACATTATCATAATAGTAGTTATAGCTTATTAGCATAACTGCATAACCATATTAGAATAACAAATTTGTTACAGAACGGTGACGAACAAAAATACGAAATAGATAGATACCTACATGTTATATTAACGTGGAAAACATTACATTAAAAAAGAAATTCAAGCAACACTTTTAGTATAATGAAGAATGGAAATTTATATACGAAAAGTATATAAAGTTAAATTTAAAAATACCATTAGAGTCAGGCCAAACTACCTTTTAAATATGAATAATTTATATTTTTATGTTACGAAACTAATATCAGTGTATAATAAGTTTGTTATACTGTGTGCATCATTGATTACACTATGATTAAGATTACAGTTAAAGTTAATTTAAAAATATTTTAATTATTTAGTCACGAAAATATTTACATAATTCATTTAATGTTTTTAATATTATTATATTAATATTTATTCTTTTATTTATTTTTTTTTTTTTAATGTTTATAGTGTTTTAAAATTTATCATAAATACGTTACGGTATTTTTGAATTTTTTGTGCAATTTTCAAATAAATCCTCAATTAATATTTCTAAAACATATGATTTTGTGCAAAATATTCTTTAAACTTGAAACATGCCTTTTTTATGTGTTAAAAACTATTGTATTGTTCATAGGATAATTTAATCGTCGAAAAAGCTCAACCATTTGGAATTGCTTACGCTCAATTAGGAATAATATCCATGTAAAAACATAAAAATTATGTCTCTGTTAATCTGTTTATCGCTAATAATTATTGACACATATAAAGGATTTTGGAAGGACTTCGACCGCCTTTTAAATTTAACCAAGTCTCCAAAGAACATAGTCTTTTTAATTTCAATAATAACACTATGAATTTAATAGTTTAACATATAATCAGTTTATTTTATAGCGTAATTTATAAATAAAATATTTAAGGTACCTATTATAATTTGTATGAGTTATATTACACGGAATTTTTTTAGTTTATCAATAGTATGGGGGTGTTAAACTCTCCAAATATTTTTTAGCTATTTGCTCTCATAACAATTTTTTTTTTTTTAATTTTTGAATAATACTGTTAATAAATTGCGAGTTGTGATTTATAATATGAAAAAATCAATTTTCGTAAATTTATAATATTTGGGCAAGTTAAAATGACTAATGTAATACTGGTGGAACAATAGTTTATTCTCATTAAACTTTTAATCAATTTTTTTAGTATTTTTATATGAAACTATATTGAAATTGTTTAAATTAAATAGAAATTCAATTTTAGTTACATCATATTGTTATAATACCTATGGAGGTTGTGTTTCTAGTCGCCAATCTGTAATTAAATCAAAAATAAAAATAATTTGTATTCTTATATTGATAAGAACTATCATACATCGAATAATTTTTCTATTAATTATAAATTTAGTTACTATATTATCATTGTAGTATATTAATATTATTATTGTTATAATAAAATATACGCTATTGAAGACGTTGCATCGTTACACATTGGATCTGACAGTAATAATAATAATAATATATGAATTATTATTAATACGCAAATAATAATTAGTTTTCGTTCAGAACATCAGAAACAAACAACGCATTTATCTACAAAACACGAGGAGTTTACTTACTTACTACACTAATAATATAATTCGAAACGCACGCGTTACCCTGAAGTTATATTATAGATTCGGGTTTATGACAGTTCTCATTGCTTATTCTAATTTTATTGTAACATCGTAAAAATGTGTTTATGACAAATCGAAACACACTAAAATGATTAAATCGATAATAGGTAAATTACTTGAAACGTATTATAGATAAGTCATTTATTATCAGTTTCTCGTTTAAAATGCATTAATATAAATTAATATTGTTTTCTATAAACGTTTAACAATAGCAACGCCAATGAATTGTATTTTTAATTTAACAAACAACAATCTACAAGTAATATTATTTTTTATTAGTCATTACTGTTCATTCAAACGTTTTAAAATCTAATTTTCTTTGCTTATCTATTTTCAAGTAATAATAAGAATAATTAAAAAAAAAAAAAAACAAAAAAATACCATTCTTTAATCAACTCATTATGAATAATAATAAAAAAAGAAAAAAACTTTTGTTAGATTTCATAATTTTAAATAACTGCTAACGTTTTTTTTTCTCTATACATAAAAGTATAAAAATTATGGCAAAATATTATAAACAACAATAATGGACACTATACATACCTGTACGCATTGTACGCGTAATAATAAATTGTTTGAAATGGAAAAAATTACGCAAACATTATGAGCCATGATAAGATATTCAGGTATTGAATTTTTTTAGTTATTAAAAAGTTTGATGGTTATTCTATATAGGTAAATGTAAATATATATATGTATTATAAAACTGTATAAATTATAAGAATATTTATATTTTCAAATATTGACTTCTCGTTTTTATTTTTTATTTTTTTAACTTGAAATACCAAAACTTCAATATTTTGAAAATCTATACGAACTGCAGGGGGATGTAAATGTTTAAATTCGTAACATTTTAAATCATTATTAATTTAAATATATATTCGTCGAATACAAATTTATATACGAATATTATAATATATTTTAAAACTGTATAAGTTATAAGAATTTATGCCTATTCAAATACTTTCAAAAACCGACTCGTCAATTTCTTTTTTTAACCTGAAGTAAGCTACAATATTGAAAATCCACGGGCTGCAGATACATAAATGTTTAAATTTGTAACTTTTTAAATTATTATTATTGTTGGACGAATACAAATTTTTGAAATAAACATAAATTTAAAAACCGAAAAAACATTTAAATTTATCAACTCGATCAATCGATAATATTTTTAAATTTGCAATACGTTTACCAATAAGCGAAACGTTCATTTACCGATTCAAAATATTAAATGCGTTGTTTATAATATAATATTTGTGCACCTATCGAAAAGAATCGTTAACAATGTGCACGCGTTTTTAAAATCGTAAAATTAAGGTATACCTAAGTGAATTTTATTATACTTTTTTTTTTCAAAACGTATAAGATGAAAAGTAACAATGAAATAATTACAAAGGATAAATAAAATAATTAATTTTTCTAGTTCAATACGCGTGGTTAAAAAAAAATGCTCTTCCAAACGCGGTACACATATTATGTTCACCGAAACGATAACACGGTCGTGGTATGGAAAAGAACAAAAAAATTTCTCATTTTTCAATAATTCCATAACATAACATCACGTTAATAATAACTTGTTTAAGGACGGGGAAATGTAAATTCTACAGTGTCGTATGATATTTCGATATTGTGTTAATATGATCGGCACACATCAAATATAACCGACATGTCTGCTGCATAACTTAATATCTGTTACGCGTGATCCGTCGTCAAAAGGTCGGATGATATTCGTTATCTGTGACACGTCACGACTCGTAAATAATTGCTCGTAATATTATAATAATATATTGCAACAAAGACGTATCGCGCCGTGTCCGTTTGAACATTCGACAACTATTGGGGTGTATTTCGATGAATCGGTGTAATTTATAATTATCTCGAAACAAACGTGAGCCCAAGTTAACCTATAAACTTTATTCTTAGGGGTGCCAATTCTTTTCATTAGCAGAACACTTTTTTTATTTATTGTTTATATTCGACAGAGTTAAAATTAAAATTAACCGCATCGTGGTTAAAGCACGCAAACTGAATCGATAATAACTTTCTCGGTATAGACTGTCGAGTCCGCATATTGTAATGTATGGGTACTCGAAAGATAAATATATAAAATAACATCTGATAGAGGATTATTATGCTTCACGGCTCAATCGAAAATGTAAAGTTTCATTTTTTTCTTCTTCTTGTACGCGTTATATTATTCTCGTAATGATAAGAACGACGTTATCATTTTACGAATTACGAATAGATTGTAATACCTATTTCAACTACAAAAAATTATTGATTTTTTTTTCTCTAAATTATAATTTAGGACGTGTACCTACATACTTTTATAAACGTACACAAGATTTGTTTTTATAGTGTACTCGTTTACGATTTATTTATACGAGTAAAAGTTATAAACGAAATTAAATAGTGGACAGTAATGTAATAATTTGAATACATACATAATTTCTAGTTAAAATACAATCTTAAATTATTTATGTTACATCGAAGGCATTAAATAATAAAATAACTGATTTGATAAATAAATTACCAATTAAAATATAAATAATAGTCGATAAATCTTTTTTAATTTTTAATTATTATTTGTTTAACAACAAAAACTATAATAAATAGCATTCTACTTTTAAATCTAATCAACAAAATTATACTAAACGAAAACAATAGTAATAAAAAAAAAAAAAACAATTTCATCAAATATTTTGTTTATATTACTTACGTTATTATTATTTCTTCGTATAACCAAATTTATAACAACTGTAAAATCTGTTATTTCTCGTTGAAATAATATTCTTTACACAATTTGACTTTGGTGTTAAATTTTCCTATTTATTCAGTTAAATCGTTTACATTTTTTTTTCAATTTAATATAAACTAGAAAAAAAATACTTTTTTATAATAATTTAAAATTGTAGCTCATTTTTCTATTATAGTAATGCAATTTTTCTTTTATAAACTGATTAGATCTTTGATAAATATATCAAATTTTTGGTACGAAAAAAAAAATAGGATTCTTTAAAAAATATTAACTTCCTCCCAAAACATTGATCATCAATTACACTACCCATTGTCTATTCGGAACCATAATTCAACATGATATATAGTTCGTTGGTAAAATATAATTAGTTATGTTTGTAGACGCGAGAAAGAAATAGTAATTTAAAAATAATATATATATATACCTATATATTATGATTTATGATAAAAAATAATAGCATTGATCCGAATCAATACATCGAGTATTTCAACAACTCGTATACGGAGCACGTATCGCGCATTAATGCAGAAATATATTATATGGGTGTACGCCGTACGGATAATTTGAAAAAAATTTCATTAAATAATATTATACGTATTTATAAAATCTAGAAAAAATTTTGTTAAAATCACAAATTTATAGTACCAATATTATCGTACAATGAATTTCTTTATACGATAATATCGTACTTTTAGTACCAATATTATTGTACAATGAATTTCGTTATACGGTAATATCTTATTTTTAGATACTTACATGGCTATAGACTATAATAAAACATACGAGTAATATACTTAAAAATTACATTTATTATATATATATTTTTTTATTATTATTGTCGGCTACATTATTTTATGATAGAAATTTCGCGTCTCTAATATGGCGTTAGATGGTATATACTCGTACTTCTTAATTATTGAGTTAACGTACGACAGGTCCCGAGAAAAAAATCGGGTAATTATTTTAAAAACCAACCGGGGCTCTTGACGAATGACTGTGTTTTCTACGCGTTATATCCATTATATTATAAAATATAATATAAATAGGTGCAAACGTAAACCGTCATTAATCTTTTAGAAATTATCCGTTTCCCGAGCCAAGGGAATTATAATTTTATTTAAGAACGAATTAATTAAGAAAACGAATATTGAACAAAGGATTAAATACCTATACTATAATAAACTACGTTTGAAATTTTCATTAATTATGTATTTCAGGAAAATTGAAGTTTGTCTAAGTACAAAATATGAAGATTAACGTGTTAACTTAACGTTGCTAGTGTTTTTATATTATTACAGTGAACACAGGTACACAGCGAATTATCATATTATATAAAACTCTATAAAATAATATACGTAATAGGTACATATATCGATTATTATAATATTATGTCCATAAAAAAAAGTTGGTTGGATTTATTTTCACGTGTCACGAGCATCTGTAATATGATTATAACGTCATCGATTTAGCGGAACAAATTATATTATTATGTTAGCAATTCAAAATAACAGATATAGGTATATGTCCAATGCTCCAGAAAACCGTAACAGAAATTTCAAACAAGTAGAAATAAAATGACACCATTATTACCCAAAATAAATCAAATGTTAAAATAAACATTACTATACATTATAAATCATTGATTGTTATATTATAATAATACGTTATAAATTACATTTATTACCTATTTAAATAATAAAAGCGGTACTCGTTTCCGACTTAAAATATTATTATACGTGTGTATAGCTTTATTATTCTCAAATCTAAATCTGCAGCCATCCGTTATTAATATTTATTTATTTATTTTTTTTTTGTTTTTCTATTCCCCGTTATTCTGTCTCATCACTCACCGATAATTCCAGTGGTATTATAAATAATGCATTTTTTTTTTTTTTTTTTTTTTTTTTTAAATATCAAAAATTAAAGAGTAATAAAGGATGAATATTTGTAGTAAATCGAAATTAAAGAAAATAATAAGGAATAATAATATTACGTAATAAACTAATAAATATTTCGTAACGGTATTTGTATTTTTTCTTAAATGCTAGATTCCATGAATATTTTAAAAATATGTACTTACTACCTATGTAGTGTTCGCAATATTAATTCTTTCTATTTTATCCATTATCCTTTGAGCCGTTGACACGATTACTCTTATGCGTACTTCATATGGTCTTACCGTTACCTTATCTCTGTTATTTGCTACGTTTTAGATAACGGTATTGATAACTCATAAATATTTATAAATTTGTTTATTTATTTTAGCTGCGATTTGTAAAATATACCATGACTCGGGCTACATAGAAATATTTAATGAAATAAACGAACACTTTATAATTATTTACATATAATAAATAAACTATAATTGAAGGTATTTGAGAATAGGAGAATAATTTTTCAGTTTAAGACGTAAACGCCATAGCACATGTATACTGTGTGTGATTCGTTACTTCGTTAGGATTTTATTTTTTGTATGGTCGGTTTATCGAACAAACATTTTACAATGTTATGTAATGCAATAGAATATGATCATAAGAAATATATGAAAATAATTATTATACTCATCAAATAAACGAGTGTACCTACCATTATAATTTATATTTCAGTTTTCGTGAAAAATGCCGTTTTTTCATCATTTTTTTGGTCGTTTTTCCTATCGCATACGGTCAATTTCGAAAAATTCAAAAAATGACTTAAATAAAATACCAACTACATCCACTTTCCAATCGGAAACATATTTTATTCGTAAAAATTGGAGCGCTAATTTCGGGTAGAAAATGTGTATTCAGACATGAAAAAAAACGACACACATCATTCTAAAACCAATACATTTTCGCTTCGCTCAAAATCTAAAGTAATCCAAATGAAAAATTATAAGCTATCGTTCCGTACGTTAAAACATATTTAAATGACCGTGCTGAGACATTTGCGAGACGAAAATTATTATTTTATGATAAATATAAAATGTTAAATTATTAAGGAGAACAATGGAATAAAATAAATAATGACCAGAGTGAACTCGAGCGAGTAAAAATTGTTATGTCACCTGTATATTATATAACCTGTGCGTGTTCTTGATAAATTGTTTTAATCGAATACATTTTATCTCTCTTTCCTGCTCGTGCGTAGGAACATATCATATAAATCAATGTTTCTTTTTTATTCATAAATGTCAACATCGTGTATAACAAGTGATATGAAAATATAAGTATAGCAAAATGTAGTATAAAATATGAAATAATAATAGTAGGATTTTGGATATTACACACACGTTCGTAGAAAAAATATTTAGTTATACGTAAGTACGAGTTCAATAGATTTTTATTATTTTTTTTTAGTTTATCGTTAAATAGCAAATATAAAGATTAAAATAAATTTTAAAAAAATTCTTCTTAATTTTAATTAATCAAGCAAATATAATTAGCAAGAAAAATAACTAATAGAATATAATACGATATTATTATAAACTACCTACTGAATTATAGTTATAATAATATTATTGCCGTTTAGTTTTAGGCAAGTAAACAATCAAATTATAAACATTACTTAATCCTTAAGGCATTTTAGAAAATGTCAAAAAATTTTAAGAACAGTGCAAAATAAATTTTATATTTGCATATTTTAAATAATAATATTACTTACATTAAAATAATATGTAGAAAGGTTGAAATGTTAATAAAAAGTGATATTTTGACCACATATTCATTTATTTTTAACGCAAATATAGTTTTCAGTAAAAACTACCTTTTGACTGCTACAAACATTAAAAATAACCTATTTTTTTTTTTTTTAATTATAATAATATTATATTTTGACTAAACGAAACTTTCATCTCTATTGGAAATTTTTTGTTAATAGAAAAAAAACTATTAATATTAATTATATTTCTACGATTTTTATAAACCATCATTATTAAAAATGCATAAATATCTCTTCACAAATATTATCTATACTTGGATATCAGTATTATTGATATCAAAAAACATATTATTATACGAATATAATATTGTTTTTGTATTAGATTATAATATAATGCCAGATTATCCATATTACGCCATTAACGTACAAGTATAAACTTCAAATATAAAATATATCAAAAATAGTCTAAATAAAATATCGTCTAACGAGCCGTATAATCTGTTTAAATTGTTAAAGTCCCCATAGGTGGTAAAATTGAAAGGGAAAGAAAAAGCAACTTAACTGAGGGAAATTAGCCATATACGTATAATATGATTAGAAGAATAGAATTAAGGAATTAACGAATAAACAAAAAAGAAGAGAAGTCAAATAATATCCTTGATGTGTACCTGAAGTAATTTCCCCTAATTTGGAAATACATTTGTTAACTTTCACGAATTATATAAAAGAATATTAAATCTACCGAAACATTTTTAAAACCGAAATAGTAACTTTTAATTAAACTCGGCTATTAAACATACCTATCTAAATTTATATCGTTTTTAAAATTGGAATTTTTTTTTCAAATTATGATGTGTTAATGGTTAGTTCATTTATATCAGGAAGAAAGATTAAAGAATTATTTATATAATATATAATTAATAGGTACTAAGAAAGTGAGAAATGTCATCGCTTCAGTTACATAATTTTCAAAAAAATAATTACTAACTAGATCTTTAATATTTATATTATATTCTTAGTGGAAATAGAGGTATATCTGTACCTATATTATAATATAATAAATATATAAACATAACAAACGAAAACAAAAATATGTATTTCCAAATACAAAACGATGAATATTAGATAAATGTAACATCTTTTTTTGTTATTTTGACTAGCTCCAATCAATCAAAGAATATTTGTGGTAAAGTACACACAAATACACAATAATATATTATTACACATGTCACGATTGTCAATATCGTATTGGATAGGTTCTTCTGATTTCCACAACACATATCACTTGTCGCAACATTATATAAATGTCAAATGACTATAATAGGAGCCATTTTCAAATCATTATTTACCTAACCTAACCAAATCTAAGCACGTCTTATAGAGTAAACAATACGATATAATATATGGCAAACACTATCTCTCTATGTATACAAATTACAAATACAATCGTCGAAATCAAAAAACGTGACCGGTTGACTTGTATCAGTTATAAATGATATTAGATTTCACCATTTGTCACTAATTTTAAACAATATATTCAATAATGATGGTAATGTATTTCAGAAAAATTAAATACACAATTTATAATAACAATTAAGTTTAAATTTAATATTGGTTATAATAGACCGATGATGAATTTTGTTATAAAATAATATTATTATTGTGTTCATAAATTTAATTTAATATTCTTCAATGGATATCAAATTTTAATTTCCCAACAAAAGTCCATAATAATTAGGTAATACATAATTACAATTTTATTTGATAATTGTTGATAAAATTATATTTCTTCAATAAAGTCATCCCTGAAGTCATATCATTTCGCTTTGATTGTTGATATCGATAGGATACAATTGGTTCTTAATATATACCTTGTAACATTTATAATTAAAACTGTTATATTTATTATTTATGTATTTTTAATATACGGGCTAAGCCCTTTTAGTACAATTAACAAGTAAATAACAGATATATACATTAAATTAATTATTTAGAAGATACATGATATAAAAATATTGTAAAAATTTAAAGTAATTTTATGATGATTAATAATAAATTATAGATATAACAGTAAGTGAAGAAAAAGAGAAATTATAATAGTAATAATTAATTAATTAAATTAAATTAGAATAAGTATGAAATAACAAAAAATAAAAGTGGAGTCTATATTGCCAATAGACATCACACGTCTTAAAGGTTCATTTAGTAAGTTATTGGTGATACAAAATGGAATATGAAAAGTTGTAGCAGAACAAGAAGTGCATTGTGGAACTTTAAAATTTACCGAGCACAGTAAAGTTGGAGAGTCTACTCTACCAGCTAGCAACCCTTCAAGAAATTTACACTCATAAGTCACCTACGCTTCACTAAAGAGGTTAAACCAAGTTAATTAATTACGGAAGCAATGGGAGTGTAGTGATGAGGAACACAATTGATATCCAAAAAATGGCTAACGAATTTGGGGAACCAACGTTTTACCCTTTCGACTTGGCACACATTTCCGGCCAGTATGAAGTCAGCTTAAAATCATTAGAAAGCATAAAACTCGTAAGGCCCTACACACCCCATCTCAAAATATAATAAGGTCATGGTCAAAATTACTAGAAAGCTTAAAACCTAGATCCATAACGCGAAATCATTAAACCGTGAAAATGATAAGAGAACAAAAATGGGAACTGGATCCCATTGAATATCATAACTTTACATTTGTGGAATTAATTTACATTATTTACAATTTACTACTAAAATTATTATATTTGCAATATTATTTTCCTAATTACATTAAAATACCTACTAAAATATAGTACTTAATATTAATTTTATTATATTGATAATTAAAACGTTTAATAATATTTATTTGATAATTTTTATTTAAATTACAAATAATAATATAATATATTATTCGTAGATAATTCCAAGTATAATATTTATAAGATAAATCCTTAGTAATTACTGATTAATAATAATATACCTAGTTGCTCTATACAATATTATCAACTTACAACTCATTTTTTACTCAGATAGCCATATGTATATTATTCACAAGTAATATAATAAAATCTATGCAATTGTGATTTTTTTTTTTTTAATAAAGAAAAAAATCTATTATCCACGACCATACACGTTTTATTGTTATATTTCATCATAAATTCGGCAGGCAATATGCCAATAATAAAGGCTAGAATATGCAATAATATCCGTTATGAAACAATAAGAATAATAAAATGTTTATGTTTTATAAAAATTAAAATAATTTCATTATTTTTTTACATTTAAAATAATAAAAATGTGGATAATTTAAAAGCCGAATCATAAAATTTAATGAAATATCAACTATAGACCGAATATAATTAAAATATATAAAAGAGAAAACGTAATATTATTATATAACAAAAACGATTAAATGAACTAATAAAAAATATAATAATAATTCGCAGATTTTTATGATTAATAAATAATATTAGTTAAACTTTGTGCATTCATTTCCCTCACTTTTGAACCTAATATAACATATTAATATATAATATAATGAATTTACAAAAATGAGACTTTTACTGATTATGGCAAAAATATAATTTCATATTTTCGTTTTATACAGACGCGTAAATGGATAATATATAAAATCCTATATTGGGGATTATAATATTATTTTACCATGAACTCAAAATATATCATACATTCATACTATTTGTTTTCTATATCTATACTATATATTATTATTCAAACTTAAAATGTTTTTTTTTTAAAAAAATAAAAATATAATATAATATGTATAGTTTTAAATAAATTTTGAACTATAAAAAATTATGAAACTGAATATTGTTAGTGTTTTATGATAAAAAAAATAATTATATTCCTTATATAATGTTTAGTTGATAATTTATAGTAGGTACTATATTGGATAACATTACACATGTGGTATAAAAAATAGGTACTTACTAGATAACTGATAATTATGCTTATTTTTTACTTATTGCAAAATAAATGTAATTTAAAACTATTTTACCCTATAGGTACAATAATTTTATAATTTATATTTAACAGTACCTAGATTTTATTTAGAAAATGATAGAAACCAAAATTATTAAATTAAATTTTCAAATCCACAGTATTAGAAAGCAGAGAAATTGTAAATGTATGTAATGTAAATGAATTGTAATAGAAAAAGCTGTCCAAAGCATACATATCGCATAAGTATAGTACTCAACAAGCGGTATACAGTTAAAAGGTAATACCGTCGAGTGACACGTTTGAATTTTTCGTATGAAAAAGGGTAAACATTTTTTTATAGTTTTTTTTTTTTTTTTTATCATTAAATAGCAAACAAATCTATGTAGTTGAATAAAATGCATTTAAATTACTGTCAATGGTTTGTGCTGATGTTATGCACAATATTAAAATAATTACCCATTGATGACATTTGACCTATATTACATCCGTAAAATACAATTATAGGTATACAAATTAAAAAAATATATTAAATCACTTATAAAAGTAAAATTAATTAATTATAATAATATTTCTTTTATAGATTCTTAACGAAGATATAACATCATATACCTATCAATAATTTATAACTTATTAAACTTTAAATTTTGAAATGTATAATATTTACAAATATCAACTAAAATATTAAATTTGAATTATTAAGTTATCATAATATAATATCATTATTATATTTTATTTAATGTAAAAAAGCAATAAACAATATCAGAGTATTGGCATGTTATGAGTCATGAGTTACATGACTGCGAAGTTATTATTTTATTACAAAAATACCTAATTAAAATTCGGAAATTTGTAATTTAAAATGAAACATAAATATTATTAGCATAAATATAATTGAAGGGAATACATTTTTATTTAATTTTTTTGTCATTTCCGAGATTATTATATTTATATATAATGCATATATGGATACAAATTTTACAAATGGTTTAATTTATATTTTATTTTAACCAAATGCAATTGTTATAAAAAAAAATCATGTCAAGCTAGGTTAGGTACACTGGTCATAATATTATATTTCTATGGAGAGTACTAAACATAGCGGTACAAAGAATGAAAGAACCGAGAAACAATATAATATAGTATTATAGTTGTAATAAGTTTTAATAAATTTTGTCTCTATATTACTTCTGTCTGCATAATTTAATTTTTAATCATAATATATTTATATTATGCAAATATTATTATAAAGTATAACAATTATTATATTATATTCATCTACGATATTTGAACTTAAATGCAAAACAAAAATCATAATAATATCACCAAAGTAAGTTCGTTATTTACATTTTAAATTTACAATTAAATGTCCAATAGTTTAAAGTTTAAACATTTCGTTGTTCGAGTGACCCAGTAACGAAGTCAACGTGTTATTTGCGCGCTGTACAGTGTAAAAGTGTTTGTAGTTAAAAATTAAAATTGATATCAAATAATTTTACTACAATAATAATATAATACGCGTCTTATTCGTGTAATTATACGTGACCGTACGAATAATACACGGATAAACGTTTGTATAATAATTATTATTAATACACACGGATTTAATAATTTTGTGGGATTTAAAATCAAAATTTAAACGACCTATGATAAATATAAATCGGTAATACTGTTGTACAATGAAATATTCGTTTTCCGACGAACAAAACATTGTTACCTATTCAAATAATTTCTTAACGTAAAGTAAATAAGTAATAGAAATAGTAATAGTAATAATAATAATAATAATAATAATAATAATAATAATAATAATAATA
>JAIUCT010000014.1:1235477-1285055 GCA_021307375.1 Tetraneura akinire | reverse complement strand
TAATAATAATAATAATAATAATAATAATAATAATAATAATAATAATAATAGTAATAATAATAATAATAAGTTATGGTATAATTTAAATGTAATTCGTATTCAATCGAACGATGAACCTAACTGCAATCGAATGAACAATAAAGTTCCTCGCGTTTCGAATAAGTATACACCTAATTAAAATCAAGTTATTTTATATAAATTTAAAAGGGGATTGAAGTGTTTTAAATTATATCACGTGCGTTAAATTTTATTTGTTCCAACAGTTGATCGAATTTACATTTTAGCAAAAATCCTATCCACGTATTCCCTACGCGATTTATTTCACCACATGTAATCTGTCAGTGACCGTTGACCCTTGGGATGTGTAGACACGTCTCGCGTGGTACGTACCCCGTCAGTAACACGCACACCTGAGACACTTTAACATACTTTTTGAAGATGGAATTTTGTAAAGTTGAAGCTACTGTATAAAAATTTTTCACTCACAAAACCAAGAGCCCGGCGCGTATGAATTTTGTATATTTATGAGCACATAAATATGACAAAAAACATTTTCATAAACCGCACTCCGCCCAACGAGCAGCGTTTTCTTTTTTCTAGATATCGCAGATCTCATAGATACAAATTTAAAATAATAATACGGTGTGACACGTCCCCGACTAAGATATAAATTGTTAAATATTATATAAAACAAGTCGTTTCTAAATCCCACAATAACTCTTGAATGGTATTAAGACGTATATAAATATAATATATTATAATACGTAATTCGTAACGACTAACTAGACGTTTATAACAACAATCGCATTGCAAATTTGTTTGTAAAATGGAACATTTTCCATCTGAAAGCTGTTTTCGACGCATTAATAATTATTGTTTAAATCAAAATAAACATCCAATTACCAATATCAGTTTCTCCCAGAAAACCGTAACATTATTGCTATATTTTATAACGTTGTGTTATTACGGTACGATGCATCTTCACTTCCACGCCAACGTTAATATAATCTAATAAAAATTTGATTTTCTTTTATTCTTTTACACAGGATGTTTTCGAAAAAGAACTGTTGACATAAGCAATAATTTCTAGAATTTATTATCAAATTATTTATACTATACAAGGAATTTTGAAAATATTCTGTTTATATTTTATTTTTCCATATACCTACATCAAACCATCAGCCATTTCTAATAAAAGTTAAATACATTGCTATTTTTAGATAACGTTTGTAATACCTACATTTCTTTTCTTTCTTTTTAAACTTTTAGTAGATAATTATTTAATTTGTATTATTGAAATGTTTAAAAATTTAAATCGTTTATATTATTGTTACCGTTCAAATATGAAATCAGGTATTTTATAAATTAACGTACTATTTTAATTTTTAGTTAAAATATACACATTAAAATAAAATAAATACTCTGTCTAGAAAATGTACAAAATACTTAGTTATTTTGTATAATTTTAGAATAGAAACCGTTAAATTCATTAACTAGGTACCTAAATATAATATAGGTACCTAATACAATTATTATTTTCTTACAAAATACATTCGGTTATCAATTATTTATCAATATAAAAAAAAATGTTATTTGTTATTATTTAGAACATCGTGTTGAGTATTATAATATTACAAATTAAAACAATCTTATAGGTATATTTAAAAAGTAAAAAAAAATTATTTTTTATTATTACATTGCTTTGACTTTGACTTTGGCGACGGTGACGTATAAATATGTATTTTAAATAATTATAATTTTTTAATTAAATTTATTATTTATAGACGTAGATGAAGTGAACATCAAATAATATTTTCAACAGTTAAATAATAACTTATTTCCATAAACCTCGTTTCTACGTTTTTCATTCAAATCTCATTCGAGAAATAAACTACAATAGTACTTAGATTTAAATGCCAAATTTGTCTAAAACTTATGTTTTGAGTTTTTGACTTCATGTCTTAACTGTTGTAATGTAAATAAGCATAATACACAGTACCAATACCATACGATTTATATTTAACCATTAACTATTATATATATTCGTAAATTGTGTTATTTTTATTAAACATAAAATTGAACAGACACGACCGTATACGTTTTATATTATGTCTCTTCGTCATCTTCTTTATTAAAACCACAACTAATTTATAAATCGTACCTTTTAGTTTGAATTGCAAATACCTCTAATACTACTGTATAGTTTTAATTTATTACTGATTCTTATCCAATTATATTGTTATGTCAATTAAAATAATAAAAACTTGTGTTAAACCATCGTTTGTTTTTTTTCATCGCCGTCCTATTATTTACTATACAAACTTTGCTGTCGGAGTTAATATAATTTCATCTCGCAACTTATTATGCATTTATTCTGTAAAATAATACACGGATTGTGTGTATGCCTCGATGAGCCATATTGAACGTAATAACAACATACAACTGAATACTATTTTACGATTTCTTATCGCATTACATTCGATCATATTTAATTATTTTCGTTTGTGTTAATTAGAATATTACTTATATTGGTACGTATAATATATAATAAAACAATCACTTTCTTGTTTTCCAAAATATCTGAAATGAAAATATGTAATATAATTTCTGGACGAATTATTATACACTTCAATATAAAAAAACACGCACGTTATGTATTGAACTAAAAGATAAAATAATAATATTTTACCGTTACCGATTATATATTATAATTCTTTGAATTATTCACGTTAAAATCGTCGAGTTTATAATTAACATCTTTAATTTATTTATACCCGAATCACAAAATTAATATCCACCACACGTTTATTAAAAAAATAATTCTTCAAATATTTCGATTCTAAAAATGAAACGGGTAAAGCGATAGAGGACTTTTCTTGTTAAAAATTTTAAATCTGCTCTAAACGATCATAACGAAAATTGCAAATCTTCACGTCCAATGACTAAATATTTTCTACACAATAATAATTATCGATTCTGTGAGGGTTTTATTATATCTAAGCGATTATAACCACTGTATTGGTTTTACGCCTATTTATAACGATCTTTCTTTTTCTTGTTTATTCCTCAGTGCGGCCACAACGTTGATCCGTTGATGACACTGCAGTGCGATCCAATCGTATCGCCAGACCCCGCGAAATGTTCGACAACGGTACGCGCAACGACAGCATTTTATGGACGAAACTCGCCGGGTTGGAACAAGCAGGCGTCATCGAGGATCTGATTGCAGACTTCTCGTCAAGGCAGGTGAGGCTAACCGAGATCAGAAGCATACTGTTGATCGGACTGTACGTCCCGTTGTTCTTGGTCGCAGCCATAGCCAATTCGGTGGTCATCGTCGTGGTCATCAAGTATCACTATATGAGAAGGTAAATACACGTTATATTATATATTATAAGTTATTATTTTTTAATATTATCGTCTATTCTCTAATCGTGGGGAAAGGACGATTACTGAATTTTTCGATAGTAATCTGAGTCAGGCGCGAAATAAAAATTTTTTTAGAATATATTTTATAAACGATAAACGAAAAAAAAATGCCATGACGTTATATATAATATTTCGATAAGGGTATACGATAATAATAAATGCGGTGTCTTTGACGATGTCTTGTTTAAAGCAAAACGGAAAAACGTAAGTATAATATTATTATGATAGACGATCGCGACAAAATGACGTGTTTTCCAACATAGTATTGAACGAAAATCCTGCACCCGTTTTAATATTGATTTTCAATTCGAATTTAGTCGAGTTTTTTTTTTAACTAAAAGTCTAGATTCCACTGGATTTTATACACCAAAATTTATTCGAGCACATAAACATTATCGTAATTAAAATATATGGCATAAGAATATTTATTATTCATAAAGACCTCGAGATAGTAAATTCGAAATGTACCAAGGTATATTATATAAATAAACATAAAAATAAATGTATAATTTCTAAATTATAATCAAATATAAAATAGTATAATGTATACTAACAAAGAACTATGAGAGCATGAAGAAATTTTTATCAATGCATTTATATGAATTAATTACATATATATATATATATATATATATACATATTTGAATTCCTTTTCTTTTTAAATTAATTTTAAAATATTTTTTTTTTTTTTTATTTATAATAATATAAATCTATTCGGCCCTTTTTTTCATATGTGTTCACCAATTTCTTTAATTTTTACTATTTTATTTATATAATTTAATTTATATTTTGTTAATCATAAATTCATAATAATTTGTTTAATAATTTACTTCTTTTTCTACGTTTTATATCCTATTTACAAATTTATTGAAATTATATGTGTTGTTGGTCATCGACATCGTTTTCGGTGCCAGGAGCGTTTCTTCATCAATGAATGAACTTTTGGTACATTTTATATTGGAAGGATTATTTTAATTAAGTTTTTAAACAGTGACCGTTATGTTTACAAGTGTATCATCATGTTATGTATTTTATATTTTAAAATTACAGTTAAGAAAAAATGATGATATTATGCCGTCATATCATTACATTATTCATCATCCCATCTAAATAATATGTAGGTATAAATCTATCCGACGTTTTACGAATTTCAAAATAATTTTTTATCAAACAATAGCAAAGGAGATTTGTATTCCGAGTGAATTGCATAAAAACTCGTAGGATCAATCGTTCACAACGATAAAATTAAAAATTATATAATATACTCGTGTAATAAAGACACGTTCGACGTTTGATTAAGAAAAACATTTTTTATATAACCGAATACGAACATGGAAAAGGTTTAATTACGAGTAAATCGTGATGTTTTTGAAGCATGAGAGTAAATAAAAAACAATTTTACGTTTCAGCAATTAAAAAATAAATGTACCAAAGACGAAACGCAAGCAAGAGTAGATAAATAAAAAGAAGTAAAGTACAATATTGATAAGAATAATATTAAAATCGTGTAAAGTTCAAAAGTATGATAACTACGAAAAGAATGGATGTATGCGTATGCCATTTCACGCAAACGATTGTCGGTCGACATTAAGAATAGATATTTGTTTGTTTAACATACGAGAGATAATAATAATTATTATAATGTATTGTTTTGTACACGTTAAGAATTTATTATTAATTGCCAATGTTGATTTGGGCGGAAATATCAATTTCACTAGAATTATGCACGCATCATAAAAATTTGAATATCATTATAATGAATTTAAACGTATATTCCTTATAATTATACTGAACTGTACTGGTGGATTATATCCGTTGTATTTTGTAACTTTACTGTTATTTTAGATAAACATTTTAGTTCTAAATTGAAGAATAATACAACGTGTACAACTATTAATTAGGTACTCTAACTATTAATTACTCACTGGTATGTTGAAAACGTTTAAAAAAAATAATAATAATTCGTATGTAAAAACTTCAAATAATACATTTAACAAATAAAATGAGTACTTTTACGTTATTAGTCGAAATATGATCATCGAGATAACTTGATCGTCCCAACGTCTTATTTTGACATATTGTTATACGTGTTCTAAAAATTAATCTCGTTTAATATAATTATAATTAATATTATATTTAAAAAAAAAAAAGTGATAAAATTTATATATTCATATGATCGTATTATAATTATTACGTAGAAATAAATGAATGACGATTATCATTATTCATTACCGTGTATTGTGATCGCTAATTATTATCATCATAATGATGTAGTTATACCAATAACCGATTGAGAGTGCTTGATGAGCTGTGAGGATGACAACATAGTTGTTGAAATACGTATACGCAATAATATAAATATTGTGATCTGGGTTATAAATAAATAATAATTAATTATATCGATTTAAAAAAAAATTAATTAATTAAAAATTGACCAATGTCCACTGACGCACAGAAGTTAGGTATATCGTATATAAAATTGTCGCCGAAACTTCCAAACTTCATTGTTACCCAATTGATTAAATAAATTGTTCGTTTCAAAAAGTTCGTATACAGTTAATTAATTAGTTCATATACATCTATAAAATATTTAATAATGTTTTAAAATTAAAATTATCGACAATCATCTGCAACTTTTGTTAATCGTTGATTCATTGATTTAAAACCTATAATATATTAAATATATAATTGCATGTTATTGAATTGAATTTTAAAATAATTATAAATTCATGATGATTTATATAAAATTCAGTATACATTCAAAATATAATATTCCAACGATGAGCGTATAATTGTTTTTATCTTTTAATATGGACTATATTCAATAAGTATTATTATTATTAATATTATTCAATTTACTTTTTATTAAATATTCAAGCAGAACTTGACATTATTATTATTATTATTATTATTATCGAATTCATCCAGTCACGTTTTTCGCACTGAATGCATTGAATAAAATTTGTGCAAATTCAAAAACGCCATTATATTTTTGCTCAACGATTTCGGAACAATCTTCGACCACAAAAAAAAAAAAAAAAAAAAAATACCGTCATGTAACATCTGACGAACGGTTTCTATATTGATGATAAATTCTGTCTATAAAATTCCACGTTCGAATTATAAGTCGAAGATCCGAACACACAAACTCACTTGGATATGAGTTCACATCTAATTTCTTCACATCACGCAATTTTTAGACGTATCGTCACCACAACCATGCCACAAACTTCATGAAATTTGTACGAAATATTAACCCAATTACAGTTTAACTTGATAAACTGATATAAAAACTTTATAACTTTAAAATTACCTCATAACGGTGTTATCAAAGTTACCATTTGAGGAATTAGAAACGATTCTCGTTATTTAATTGCTACACGCCTCGCATAATATTGAGTATTGGCAAAAAATCATAATATTACTAGAATTGTAGAAAAATTTATTATAAAAAATTCAGAAATATTTTTTCAAATAGGTACGTATTTTTATCTGCTTTATCTTAAGTTCGAGAAATTGACACTGATATCATTGAAGAAATACGAGTATATTGTGCAAGATCATATTACATAAATATTGATATTGAACCTATTTTAAAATCGCTTATCCATTATTCAAAAGACACGTGTATCGATCGTTCACGTCGAAAAGAAGAATAAATCTTCAAATAACCTCCTCGTAAATTAATATTTTAAGTAATATCTAAAATGAGAAATAATATTATTAGCAATTCAACAAATATGCCGTTTAAATGGACGTATGTATATATAAATTACATACATTTCCAAGAATTAAAACTAAATAGGTATCAAATTTAATTAATTTAATTCTAAATTATTACTAGTGGCATAATGGATTCATTTTAATGGACTAAATAAATTTCAATGGTTTTATTATAATAAATTTACATTTAAATAAACTATTTAATAATAAAATTGTATTAGGTATATAATACAAGATAATATTTATATAATAAATCGACATATGATATTATATTCTAATTTTTAAAATAGTGTAAATTAATACATAATATTATAAAATAATAACATTTATAAATGCAATCAATAGTAGGTAATGTAAATTAAATAATTTATTTATTATCATATAATTTTAAATAAATACTAAATTATTTTGTTTAGAATATAGAACTAAAATATATTTATATATAATAAATGTGTGTGTGTTTCGTAATTAATTTTCTTTCAATATTTTAATATTAATACGAGATTATATTGACCTTCTGACCACACAGTAGCATTTTGTCCAACATTAAATTTATGTCTAAACACTATAATGAATAATGATTATAATATTATGAAAAGTTTTCCTGTCAAACAATTTCGATCGTATTGTAAATTGTACAAATTGAATACCTCTACACACCATCAAGCACATCATTTGATACTAATAATAGAGATTTCATTCCTTCCCAAACGCTTTGACCTGTACATTTCATATGCAAATCAAACGACCTATCCTTCATGCCTTTATGGTTTACATGCATAATTTGTTATAAAAATAAACAGAATTTGAAATACATGCGTATTTGGTAAATATTTACGAACAAATTCGCACGTTCTACTATTAAATAAGTCTATATTTTGTAATCAGTCATATATCCAACTGTTGTGAAGTACTAACGAAAAATACTGGTGGGTCCATTCAACGAATTGTGAAAGAAGGGCTGTAATGAAATAACGTTAAATTCGTTTGAATGGGTATCTCAAAAGATAGATTAATAATAGCAAAAACATGCTTTCATTCTGATTACTTAAGATTTGGAAATTTAAAGAACTTCTTAAAAAACACATTTATTTTTTACTTTTTTTTGTATACACCGCATAGTAGTATTAATAGAATTCATTCATCTTCTTGGCACTTATATCAAAATACTAAATGATTTCAATTATATGCGAGTATATTAAATTTAAAAACGCGAAGATAGTAATAATGATACATCAGATCAGTATACTTAATAATAAAAAAACAAAATATTAAAAAAGAGTATTAATTTTAAAACATAATGCAAAACTTTTAACTCTTGCAAATCAAAATAATTATATACATTATATGAATTTACATAAAACTCGTCGGAAATTAATTTTTATTGTGTTTATAAAATTATAATACTTAGTATATCTTACGAAAATAGTAATAATATACATATTATTTAATTTCATTCATATAATAATTATATAATTATATTAAAAAAATGTCAT
Organism: Tetraneura akinire; assembly: GCA_021307375.1. Lineage (NCBI taxonomy): Eukaryota > Metazoa > Arthropoda > Insecta > Hemiptera > Aphididae > Tetraneura > Tetraneura akinire. The sequence goes on along the minus strand of JAIUCT010000014.1, from coordinate 1,276,407 downwards.
AAACTTTAAAATGTACATTTAATATAACATGTGGGTTATCAATTGACATAATTACGCTTTTAATACAGATAATGCCTATTGGGCATATAGCAGCATGTACGACTATATTATTATTAATTATACCATTGTGGTCAAAGAGCTAATAATAGGCTAACTAATTGACAATTATAAAATTCACAAAAGATTAATAATCGTGTTCAGTATTTGGATTTAATTTATATATATATATTTTAATCTCTTGCAATATCATAAAATAGACATTTTCCAATCAATAATCAATTCATTCGAGTATTAGAAAATAGATATCATTAAAATATATATTTATTTATAATTTATATTTTAAATTAATATAATATAAACTTATATGGCCCTTATTAATATGGTATTAATATACATAATATTGTTAATAAATTATTCATTTAAAAAATAATACAAGTTACCGGAGTTTAATAACGTACATTTAGACTTTGATTTAGGTTTTTTTTTTAAATAAAAAAAAAAAGGCACATTAATTACCATACTATAGTAAAATTAATAGAAATTATATTTCTAAAATTAAAATGGTCTATGAATAGAAAAGTTAATATTTTTTTTTTCGATATTGTAAAACTCATAAATGCATGCTATACAGGTGTATATATGGAGTAAAAATGTATAATAAATTAATACGAAAATTTACGAAATAAATGAATTAATTTTTATAATAATTAAAAATATTTATTTATGAAACATAACAATTATTGTATTGCATTAGTACACCGAGTATGAATATGTATATATACATGATGGGATAAAGTTTATGATAAGATAATGTTCTAAAAACATACTTGAATACGTCACTAAACCAGAATAATAAAAACTCGTTTAAATTAAAAAATATGACTTAAGAAAGAAAAACAATTTCTACGACATATTAACGAAATCTACTATAATGCTACTAACATGAATAAACATTAATTTATTCATATACTAAGAATATTACATTATTTTATCATACCAAAATATTTTTTTTTAAATCAAATACACTTGTAAATTATGTTATAGATTATAATAGCAATATGATTATTGATTATAAAATTATATACCGTGATAATATGTGTAGTGTAGTGTGATTGTTATTGTTTACATAAAATTACAAAGTTTTTAAACATATTATAACTTTATAAGATATCGTGAATATTACAAATTATTATTCTTGTGTTATTTTAATTAAATTATATTCTAAATTCCATAATCTTTGGAGAATCACGTCATGTGTTAATTTACATTTGTGTCACGATAACGTGTATTTTGATTTATACTTTTTAACATAAAATTAGTCTGTATCTGTTTTTGATATACTTTTACCGTAGTATTTATACGTAAATATTACCTGCAATAAAATTATATTCGTAATATAAATATGTATATTGTATAATATTTCAAATTCAACGTGATTAAATGACCATATTATTAATTTTAAAAAGTGCAAATTTTAAAATAGGTACCTAGTAAAAAAAAATTTAATAACTATTTAATTTTAAATTATTTTAAATTGTCCGGTGTAAAAATAATTTGATTTGTTATTGAGGCGCATACAAAAGTAAAATAAAAATTAATTAATTTACATTCTGATAATGGATATTGGATATACTGTAATTATTTTAGATTCTGAGCAAAGCAAAGAATGTATTGATTTTGCAATGTGTGACATGTGTCTTTTTTATGTATGTATACACATTTTCGACCAGAAATAATACTCTGATGTTCACGAATACCATATGTTTCCGGTAGAAATGTGGATGTAGTTTGTACTTTATTTAAATAATTTTTCAAATTTCTCCAAATTGAACCTATTCAATAGGAAAAACTACCAAAAATATACGAATATACGGCATTTCTCACGAAAACTGAAATTTTAACGAAATCAATTTCAATATATTACTCAGGTAATATTGGACTTACAGACTTGAACATTTTATTGGATGTTCTGATGTTCATATATATGTGATCAAATTTTTGAACTCTTACGTGAAATGAGTATCTACGTGTTTTAAATTTTTAATACAAATTTAACAATTTTAATCAAAATTGAACACTATCCCCTTTACACCTGTATCCCTTCCACGGCAGTATCAGCTCTTTTTTTTATTGATCTTTATTTAGAAAATTTTAATTGTAATTCGATCTATCGTTCGAAATTAAATTATATAAGTATTAAATATCTAAAATGCAATAATAATAAAAAAAAAAATACTTACATTTCTATCAACAAAGATCACGTACAGGTATTAATATGTTCGGAATGAATTTAATATTAAAATACTATTTCGAAAAATATGATATACACATAAACACAACTCGCTAAATATAGGATATATAATATCAAAAGTCATGAATGATAACATTATTACGGTTATTGTCGAGACGGAATGGAAATGACGTATTCCAGGATTTCATATTTATATGATACACAATAATAATAATAATAATAATAATAATAATAATAATAATAATAATAATAATAATAATAATAATAATAATAATAATAATAATAATAATAATACGAAACCACAAAGCGTAACAAAATAACTGCCGCTGTAAATAATGTCTTGTCACTCCAAATCCGTCAAGGAAAACAATCGGATCAGGATATAACTTGATATTAATTCGAACGAATATCATTGCTCTCTCTGATGTTACAGGGATTCTAATTGCTGAGGGATGAAATGGAGTCACGCGTGTATTCGTGACACATATTGTAATATAAACGGTATAATTAACGAATTTATAATATATATATGTTATAAATATGGTGGACAAATATGGCACGTTAAACAATGGCGAATTGAACATTCCTTCGACGCTTATACCTAGAGTTGTTAAAATACGGTATTTTATTTTTATTTTGTATTATACCGTATTATACTGGTATTATACACGTATTATACCGTATAAAATCATGTTGTACCTTAAATTATCTGAAATTAATCACTGATATAACTTGTTAAGATAGTTATTTTAATTTTTCAATTGATTTTGAGAAAAACTAAAAAAACTACAAATTTAAAAATAATTAATGGTTTTTTAAGTAAAACTTTGAGGGTTTTTAATTTTATCTAGAGGTACTTAATTACTTGAAATTTAAATCTCTAATAAATAAATGTGATATATAATTTTAATTACCTACATATGATTAATTTAATTTGTGCAATAAGACATAAGTTACTAATAAATAATAATTATGAATAATACAAAATATTATTTTTACATAGATTAAATTTAAATTTAATAAGTAACAATTTTTTTCTAAATATAACATGGATCAATACTTAAAACCTTTTAGAAACAATGGTATAAGATAAATATTATATTAATTACCTACTATAGTTTTTTTTTATTATTCTATTGAATAGATTATGGTGTTCAAAATAAAACTTGTAGAAAGTTTAATACTATTGAAATTGTCAACCTGTATTTTGAACGTGGTCTTGTTATCATTTGTTTCTTTTGCGCGTTTTTCATGAAAGTGGTAAAATATTTTATCAGTGATAACTTGGGACTTGAATGTTTTTTTTTATAATGTAAATACTAAAATATTATATACATTTAAATTTTTTACACCGAAATTGTCAATGTTATATTTTATTCAAATTTCTAACGGTAAGTACCTACTCTTTTAATTAACCTACTATTAAATATAATTGTCCATAATTAATTCATGTTTACAATTTTACATCAATTATATATTTTATAATGTATTGTATTATTCCGGAACTTAAAAAAAATATTTATCTATATTATTCTATAGTATTTATTAACATAAAACTATTTTAATTTTCAATTACTCATCAATCTAGTTAATTATATTAGTTTAGTTATTTTTCAATTTATTATGTTGGTGTGAATAGTAATATAATATTATATTACAATATTATAATCATGATTATCAAAATATTATTTATTAAACCTAAAGTCCTAAATATGACAATAATATATGAATAATAAATAATATTTATTTTATTTTAGGTATTTTCATACATTATGAACAATTTATTTATTTCTACGGTCAATAACTGACAATCATGATGTGAAGTGTGGAATCAACAAGACATAAACAATAAATAAATTAGAAATAATTGTTCAGATAAATATATAATTAAAAATGTTTAAACAAAATTGTAAATATTAATTTTGTTATAAATTATACACGATTACATTAATTTTTAAATTTAAAATTGTATTATCAATTTTAATAATTAATCAGATAATGAATCAAAAAATAAAATAAAGTAGACGACTAATTTATTTTATACATTTTATTTTTAATAGATTATTTTTTTGATGACATTATCTCTGAATATAATTCATCTACTTCAGATTCATTATCAGATGGGTATAGTATACAATCTACATCTTCTATGTCATCAGATAGTTGATCTAAGTCCTTATTAGGAGTATTTAAATTTTTACCATTTTTTAAACCTTGTTCGATGATTAAATTATGTTTTATGTATACTAATTTAGCTGCTCGTTCGTTAGTCAATCTGTTTCTTCGAGCAGTGTGAACAATACCATACGTTGAAAAACTGCGTTCTGTTGATGCCGATGTTGGTTTGCACTCTAGTATAGCTACTGCAATTGATGATAATTTAGCTGAGCTACAAATTCCTTTCCACCATGTGATTGGATTAATTTTGGTTCCATCAGTACGTGTTTTTAAACTGTCCCAAACGAACGGTTTTGACCATAATCCACTATTAGACCGATATTCTGCTAGTTCTGACATAACATCTGTAATATTAACATGTAAATGCTCTGCTAAATTGAATATAAATTCCGCTGCATCAACACTTTCATTATCTTCAAAACATTCACCTTTATTTCTTGGGTCAAGAAGATAGCCAGCTAAGTGAATTTTTTTTATTGCCATAAGTTTTCTACATTCTAATTTATCTAATAAGGAATACTCTTCCTTTTTTAATAGAGGGGATGCTAGGATTTGTGTTTTTAAAATATTCTTAATATCATTAAATGCTACAACAACTGTTGATATATTACAAGTTTCAGATTCCAATATAGTTATCCAATTTGATATTGGCTTTAAAAGATTATAAACAGTTTCAACATGTACCCAAAATATTGTATTGTCTAATATATGTTTTACAGACTCTTTACTTAGTAAATTTAGTGCTTTATCTGAAATTGCAACTTGTTTTAAATATTGTTTATTTATTAATAAACTTCCTAAACTCTCTGCTTCAGAACCCCAACGTGTAGCTACTGGTAATTTTAAAGTAATAGTATTGTTTCGCATATTTTCATTATCGATTCCAGTCATTTGAAATTCTTTAAGCAATCCATTAAGTAAATGGGAATATTTAAATTGTTTTATAATACCTTTAGTTGAATTTTGAATATCTTTAAATGTTGGAAGGTTGAAAATATCTTTACAAAGCAAGTTTAATATATGTGCAACACAGCCAAAAAAAGAAATATGCGAAGAGGGATGGTTTTTTAAAAATACATCCCATGCCTTAACCATATTTTTAGCATTATCAGAAACAATTGATATTACTTTTTCTGGACCAACTTCATTTACAACTCTTTCAATAATTGATGCCATATAAACTCCTGAATGCTTATTAATTCCAGTCTCAATTACTTCATAAACAACAGGTTCATGTGTGGTTATTATAACGTTAACTATGGGTTCTGATCTAAAAATAATTAAAATAAATCCTTAATTTTTAATATATAATTAATGAAAATTTTTAGTTTGTACATAAAATAATTAAATGCCAATTAATATAACATATTATTAAATTAAATAACTTTTATAATTAGTAGGTAACTAGTTTTAATGATTTAATACTAATTTTTACCTGATGTTTGTCCATCCATCTAGTTGAATTGATATATATTTGGCAGATGATATTTTGTCATGAACAATTTTTTCAACCCTTGTGTATTCAGTGTTTAATAAATTATTTGACAGTTGGTAACGTGATGGAAGTTGAAGACATGGTCTAATTTTTTTAAATGCATCTTTAAAATATACATTTTCAGTAAAACTGAGAGGTGTCCCTGTTGCATAGCAAGCCTTAGCTAATAGTTTCCATATTTCTGCCTAGAATCAATATCAACCTTTTAAATACCTATATAATAATAATTTAAAAATGTTTAATTATATGGATATTTTATATTTACTTGTTCTTCCTCATTAACAAATCTGTCAATAAATCTGTCCATATTCATAGTTTTCTTTAAAATAGATGATGTTGTTTGTAATGATTGCACTGAACAAGTTGAAGACTGTGATGAAACTAAACTTTGGTCATTCTCATAACATATTGTATTTTGTTGAGGAGATAATGTACTTATTGTTTCTTTGGTAAGTCCTTCGTTTTCAGTCAGGTATTCATCGTATGTAGTATTAAGAATGGTATTGTTAGATGCATGTGATGTATCATTTTTAAATATTTTTTTAATTATAGGAAGATCATAATTTTGAAAATCAATTGTAGTTTTAGTACAATTTATCAAGTGTTTTGCCATTCGCCATGAATTATACGCAAATGTTTGAACGCAAAAGACACATTCATAACAATCAAGTTTACCTTTTTTTATTAATTTTTTTTTAAAGTATTTTTGTACAATTTGCTTTTGTTTTGATGGACGACCCATTTTCAGTAATTTACACTAAAGACACTAAACTGTTTTGTTAAATAATAAAACGACTAGGTACTTAATAATATTATTACTTAACAATATATTATGTCCAACGCTTTTAGAAATAAAATAATATAAAATCATGGACTTTATACTATAAAATAGGTTAACCTAACCTTATACTATAATAGGGCTATGTATAAAATACAAAAACAGTAATTATGGTAGTTTTTTTATAATATTAATATTATAATAACATGGTTTAAAAAAGTTTATTTTATAAAATGTGGTTTTATAGCCATGGAGTTTTAGCGCCATAGAGTTATAACTTATAGCGCCATGGAGGAGAGAGCACAGATATATTAGGACATCAGGTAGTGCCGTAGTGGTTATGGACTATGGTACAAGGTACACTGCTACAGCCTATAATACAAACGACAGCAGCAAGTGCCAGCTGTAGTATGAATATTATATCAACAGCTATTGCCTAGTTAACTAACATGAATTTTTTTAATTTTTTTTTTTATACCTATGGTATAAAACATTATTTTATACCGTGTATAATACCTTGTATTATACAATTTTATACCGCTGTATAATACAAACTCACATCTCTACTTATACCATCTGACGTGCTGTTAAAATATGATGACGTGCTCGTAATATATTATATAATTTATTATGAAAAGATAGGGCGCAATTAAAATATTAATAAAAGGTAATTGTTTAAACTTTGAACCGTGCGAAAATATCAAATAAAGTTACAAAGTGTCGCGTCACATCGGGTTGTCTTTAACGTTTAACGATTTTCTTTCACATATTTAATAATTTTCTTATTAATCGATAATTAATATTATACCAACGCGATTAATAATAATTCTCGTAAAAAAAAAAAAAAAAAAAAAAAAAAAATGTAAATTAAAAAATTAGGTTAGGTTATAATTATAATTTAAATATACGTGTAAACAGAATTATACGTACAACGCGATAATTTTTTTTAAAACAAATTTCACATAGATCCACACAATTATTTATCATTTTTCATTAAAATTTATAATTATCAATTTATCATCATCATCATCATCGTCAATCATATTGTAATTCGCGGTTTAGAATTAATGAAAATTTGCAAATTTTCACATTTTGTGTGATAAATTCTATACAGTGTTGAAGTTATTCGTTAATTTTCAATTCGTATAATTTTGCAAAGCACCCGTAAAGGGAAAATCAACGAAATATCTTATAATATTCAAATATTTTTAAATAATAAATTATTCCAACAGAGATATTACGTTGAAAATATGTTTAACTTTCATAAATGTATAGAAATTTTGGATATTCATATGAATTATTAATCTAGGAACAGAAAAAGATGGACGAATAACGAATTAACAAGGTACAAGATTAATTCATATGGAATGTACGAAAATATTTCCCCGTTCGTCATATTTCGTGTCTTTTGATCTTTTAATTTTACAATCTTCTAGAACCGTATAGACTAAGAATAATTCGTGAATAACAATTTTAAACCACGAGTAAATGCATAATTTTTCATGAATGAAATCTACACACCATTCACTAATTTTAATTAATGACGAACACACGCATATTATAATGCATTACTTACATTACGCCTTTACGCGAGTAGTCATTTTTTAGAAGTATATTATTGATATATTAAAATTTATCTCTTAAATTGATTTTAATAACAATATCACGTTATATTTCTTATAATAACATTAATTTATTATATTATTATAAAAACAAAATACAATACAAACAAATGGATATACGGATGAAATTTCTATTTTTATAATATTATTTAAGTTAAGTTTTTATTACTGTTATTTGTTAATTGTAATATCTCCACAAAAAGATGGGATTTTTAAATACTTTTTTTTTTTAAATAAAATAACTTTTTTATTTTTTAAATAATGTGAAATTTAAAGAATATATATAATTATGAATACTTCAATCGGATCGGGACTTCTTAATTTTATCAAAAAATGTTAATTTATTGGAATTTTTTTCTATTAAATTAAAAAATTTAATATTTTACGTAATTTATTATGTAATTATTTAAATTAGTATATTACGGAATAATTATTAATACTTATTACCTAGATAATAAATCAATCGTTATCATCCATGTTTTTAGCAGATATAAAATTGTGTCGTTAAACAAATGACTTGCCTACTAGCTATAGATAATATGAATTTTGCACGCCATGATATTAATGTATTAAATTATTACAATAAAATAATGGCGTAGCGTGTAGAATATTTCATTTCTCAAAAAGTCATTTTGATGATCCTAAAAATTCAATCAAACATAATTTTCATAAATATATATTTTAGTTTCTGAGCGAAGCAAAGAATGTACCTACTGGTTTTAGAATAATGTCTGTATTTTTTTTTTTTTATGTCTATAGACACTTTTTCGACCAGAAATAATACTCCAGTTTTCACGAATAGGAAATGATTCCGGTAACAAAATGGATGAAGGTGATACTTTCCTAAAGTCATTTTTCGAATTTCCCATAATATTAAGCTTATGAGATAAGAAAAACTACCAAATAATGACGAAAAAACGACATTTTTCAAAGAAATTAAAATTTTGACGATATCGATTTCAATATTTCACTCAGGGAATATTAAATAGGATTTTAAAATTTTATTGAGTATTCACATAGGTATTATAATATATACGTGATCGAATTTTTGAATTGTTACAAGTTACAGTATTTATTCTACAAACTATTTCCTGAAATATGCATATTAGATTTTGAGCGAAGCGAAAAATGAAATTTGTAATATATGTATATAGGTACATTACATTATACGTGATAAAATTTTAGAACCGTTACGTTTATTTTTCTACTAAAATGTTTTTTTAGAGTTGGAAATTTTTTATTTATTACATTATATTTATTTATATTCTATAGTTCTATACGTAATTACAAATTGATGTTTAAATTATAAAAAAAATCACAATCTACTCGCCAACGACCATACCACGTTGAATACACCAGTTCTCGTCCGATCACTGAAGTTAAGCAACGTCGGGCGTAGTTAGTACTTGGATGGGTGACCGCTTGGGAACACTACGTGCCGTTGGCATTTTTTTTTTTTTTTCAAAACAGAATTTTAATAATACAGTTCCAAAATGTTTTAAAAAGCCAAAGTCTCGATTTTTTATTAAATTTGAAATTTTCAGAAGATTAAATATAATGAAATTATGTCTCAACATTTTATTAATAATGTTTAATAAAATTGGTAATTTTTAATTTTTAGGCCTGACATTTATATCGAAACATATTCACATAAAATTGTTTAGAGTATTACGAAAATATTAGAAAAACGACGGTTCTAAATTTTAAGGCGAAATTTATTCAATGATTTCCGTAAAAATCATAGCGCCTGATATGATTTCGGTTATCCAACATGAAAACACGCATAATAAAAATACGAAAATTATGTTATACGATCTATAAAAATCAGTTATTTACAATATTGTTATTAAAAAAAAAATATTTGTAAAAACATTATTATCCCGAATCGTGTTTTCATGCACAAGACAATATATTATAATATATCATTAAAACAGATGACTATGCTAATATTTTATATCGATTTTCTTCATATTTCACATAATTTGAAAAATTTAATTTCTTTATCTAATTAATAATTCTTTTTAAAAAATCGCAGTCAAATAACGTCTTTATTTTTCGATGAGATTATTTCATATATATTTATTAAATAGATCTGGAACGACCTGTTTATATTATAATATTATATATCAATTTACATTAATTTATGGAATATAAGTCTTAATCGGGAAAATTGATACAAATATCACTGACTATTATTGTCAAGTTCCAAAAATTACTTTTACTTTATTTTAAAATTTTACATTTTCGGAATTAAATTAATACGAAATAGATAGGAAACAATATGCAACCCGCTAGTATCTCTAATGCAATCAGTAAAAAAAAAGAAAAAAAAGGATAAATTATGTTAGGTATATCGTATATCTTTACCTAAAATCTAGCAATAAATACTATACCTTCTTTACTTCATTATTTAAACTATAACTATATAATAAGCTTACCTACCACTAAACCCCAACTAAAATTTAAATTCCGTTTTCCGACACACTTGTATGATTTATTTCAACAATAAGTGTTCAGTCATGTTAAACAATATATGCTACTCCTGTCTTTTTCTCATAAAAATATTAGTAGTATATAATAACTTTTATGTGTTCAAATATATTTTATTTTTCAATCTGATATTCTGGCCTCCATTATTATATAAATTTACGTAGCGAAATTTTTTTACTCAAAATAGTATATCATATTATTTGTTCTTATTCTTCTTCATTGGAATAGTCTTTTTGATAAATTTATAAAACAATTTGATTCGTTATCTAATATATAACGATATTATTTACTATTTAAGTGCACTCGAGTACTCTAAAAAATAATGTTGAGACTAATCATAAAAATAATATTAAGAAAATTAATAATATTAATGTTTAATTATATAAATTATTCATGTTGCTTACTTTAAACATTTATTTATATCATATACTTATGAGTTGTATTATATTTTGTTTAATAAATAAATATCGAGGATATAATATATACTAATTTATTCTACATTAATTTTCCCCGATTTTAATTTTTATGGATACACTCCTATTTATGTATTTTATGATATCAACTATTTGTTCATTAATCCTATAGTAAAAAAAAAATTGTAAATATATTTTTATAACTAATAATTCTTCAAAAAATTAAATTATTTTATAAAACGAATAGCTGCAATAGTTTACTATGATTTGTATCCTTCTATTAAAATCACGACAATTATTATATCATATTATTTGTCAAAAATGTTTGGAAAAATTGTTTTAAAATTTTATAATATTATATTACTGCTTCATTCGGTTATTCCTATAATTATTTATAATGCAATAATTATTTTCTACGCATTTGTATTGTATTTTTTTATTTTATTTTTTCTATCAATTCAAAAAATCTGACGCAAAAAGTATCAAAGGATTAATTTAAACTACATCCGTTCTCTGTTATTGAAAGTTAAAATAATATTTAACCAAAAAATTTTAAATTAAATTGATCCCATAAAATATGAAACGTCATCTATCACATTAACCATCGTTTATTTACGCGATTAAAGGTCTAATTTTAAAACAATAGTACATAATATTACTTTTATCACTCTCTGAAAAAACCCGTATTTTACGTTCTTTAAAAAAAAAAAAAAAAAAAAAAAAATAGAAAGTTTTATATTCGTCGTCCCTATATATACCAATTTTATATATTGATACTCTTGTCTCTTAAAGTATCCTATGTGACAAATTAGATTTTTCGTGATTTTTTCTTTTTCTAAATAAGTTATAAAATTTTAAAAGTTTGAGTAACATATTTAAAATCGGAGCTTAAAAACTTTTTTCATTTCAAGTAATGTTGGAGTAACGTTTTAATAGTGTAAATAAATGTTTGTGAAGAAACGACGGATAAATTGCATAAATGTCATAAGTGTAATGAAAAAATAAAATAAAAATAGATTAACTTTTCTTAGTAGTATTTTTTTATTTCATCACAATCATTTCTTAAATGTAAAAAAAAAAAACGTGAATTTTACTAATTCTGTGAAATGTAATATATAAATGCTCGTAATTTAAAACTTTAATTTTATGTATATATTATTGAAAATAAAAAATATATTCATGGGAATGAATAATATACTTTACAATTCAACTAGTATTTGTGATTTCTGTGAAATAATACAATGTACATATTATTTATACACTATGGTTTTCAGAAATAAATTACATTGTGCGATTTAACATTTCGAAATTTTCATTTGACATAATATGACGCTCAAAGTAGTGTATAAATATGTATATAATATGTATTCTATATTGAGTTTGACCTTTTAAAACCTTTGTAATTTTTGTATAAATTTTAAATGAGTACATAAATTATTAAAAGATCAATGGAATTTTTATTTTTTTTTTAATAATAGATTTTTCAATACAAATCTATAACATTATAATAATTAATAATGATATTCGTTAATTACAATAAAACACTATACTTAACATATTTAATATAATAAAAAAACGAATATTTAACACATAATTAATATAAATATTTATAAAAACTAGTATTACTCAAGTAGTAAATAATTATGTTATATTCAATTAAGATTAATTAATTAGAGTATTTTTTTATGTTTTCAATTTATTATTATTAAATACTTTTAATTATCATGGAATAGTTATTTATTTTCTTTTGTCGTATAATGATGTTATATTTATGGAAAAATCGAAACTTGATTTATTATACATATCGTGTAATAGTTGATAAAAAAAAAAAAAATTCAAATGTAAATTCGTGAATATAACCGTTCGTACGGTGTTATAATACGTTGTCAATTTTTATAACGTGTGATATGTTATTGTAATACCTAATCTATTTTTATGTAATTCATGATTTTTTTTTTTTTGTATTTTTGAATTTCAGGTTTTGTTTTTGTAAATTTTGTATAAATACAATCATCATAATTGGTGATACGAGGGAAATATTAGATACGCATTATACGATTACTATTCAAGATATTGATTCAATCTAAATTTAAATCTATTATATGATAGATAATATTTAATCTATTTATATATAAAATTAGAATTTCAATATTAATATGAACTTAATTATTCATGAATAACATTAAATTATATAATAATAAGTAGTTATAAACATTATGCTTAATTGAAAATTCTATGTTAATAACGATAACAAGATTTAAAATTATAAACATAATATTATGATTTTATAATATTATGATGATGAATATTTATGATTGTTATATAATAAATTCTAATAAATATTTATTTTATATAATATCTTTGAAGTCATTTAGGTAGGTTATAGTAAAATAATTACTATACGAGATGAATTTTTTTTACTATCACATAAAAATGATAAATTGTTGGTTAAAAGGTAAAATAATGTAAAAAAAAAAAAAATACCTACGTTTTTTTTGCTCTCCTGAAAATTTGCAAAATGTATTATAATACGACTTCTTGTTCTTACCATCGAATCATGTCTGTGTAAAAAATATCAATAATTAAATTAAAGCATAATGTATATACTATATACCTTCTATTATTATTATAATGTACTATATTTAATATATCGTAATATGAAAATATTATAGTTAAATAATAACAATATAAAATGTATCTTAATATAAAATATTGGTTAGCTTATCCCAACAGATTAGTATAAGACGGCGTTATATCTAGGCAATTCGGGTACGTTACTGTGTACCGTAACCGTAAAAGTTACCCGAGATGGAAATTTTATTTTTTTTCATGTTAATTTTATCTCAAGTTTTTCAAAAATTGAATATTTACAAATTTTTAATTTACTATTTTATTTAATTAACATTAGGAATGTCTGGAATTCAGGATATAGGAATGTTTAAATCAGTCTTCAGATCCTTGATCGCATTACTAGATCGATCGTAACGATGGAAATAGAATACGTCTATATTATTATACTGTGTTTCATGCGTGTTAGGAAGAAAAAGAAAATCGCCATTTTCAATCCCCTTAATTAATTCATTATTATTTCATAACTACTAGTAAATAAAATACTAAATATAATGATAGGTAAGCGATATATCGTCGTTATTTATATCAGAAAACATATCTTCGTTCAAATATAAATAAAACGAAAAATATTTAATTAAGCATAGATACATAATATATTTATAAAAAAAAAACTATTAATATCTTAGATAATTAATAATCTACGTTAACTAAATATTTTATTTTTTATTACTTTATAATATCTAAATGAAATATGTGTAAATCAATAATTATTTTTATAAATTTAAATATTAATCAATTATAAATTTACATAAATTATATTGAAGAAAGTATTAAATAGAAATAAAAACATTCCCACAAATATTATTTTAATACTTTAATTAAATGTATATAAATTTTTTTTTTATATATATATTAGTTAATGTTATTATTGAGATCCGAAAAATATAAATATCTTATAATATAATATATGAAAATTATTTTGTTCGTATTCGATATTATTCTAATTAATATCACATTTTTATACTAATTAATAATAGTATAATTGTGTAGAATTAATTATAAATAAGTTCAAATTAAATTAAATTTTACATAATGATATTACTATTAAAACAATTTAGAAATTAAAAATTTGATATTAAAATAATATTATGAAATTGTTATTCTTACAATAATTATTATAGTAGGTATAACTTTCTTTATTAAGGTATACTAAAAATTTATAGTTTCTTATAGTAAAATGGAAATCTACACTCATATAAATTTTTCTCTGAAAATAATAATAATTTTTAGCAATTAACACAATTTCTTGATCGACTAAACGAAAAATTTGTATAGAATTTTATTACAGTTTTATACCTTGATTATATTATGTTAATTATATGTCTTAAATACTCATAAATGTAAATTAGTTTTAATTGGTTATTTTAATTAAATGTGTTTAGACGTAAAAGATAATAGTTCACAATAGACATTACAACAATTTCAGTAATAATAACATTGACATTTATTATGAAACTCAAATTCTAGGAAGGATAAACTATTCAATTACAGAATAGTTTTTACACTTAACAATATTTTAACATGAAAATTCTAGTAATTAACTATTATTTCTGGGAACTCACTGTTGTGAAAAATGTTTTCCTTAAACTAATTAAATTTGTATATAATAATAAAGAAAATCGGTTAAATCAGTTAACATTATTAAAAAGACATGAATTATTAGATAAATTGTTTTAATTTGATAGAATTTAAAACTTCATCTAAGGTTCCAAATAATCTGTTTTATGACTGTATAATGTTAAAATTTTTATCCAATTAATTTCGCAGATTTATTATTTCACATAATTACACACATTAAAAACACAAGAATTATAATTAATATTTGAGGTTAAAAAATAAAATGTACGATAAAAATTATATAAAATAGGTACATTTGATAATTTATTATATAATAATATAATAGGTCTTATAATATTACATTTCACTTAATTTTTAAACGAGTTTAAATTCGGAAAACATTTTATGTATCTATTAATGTTAAAATTAAAATGTTTTTTTTTTTTTTTTTTTATCAAAATCAATTTTGGACGTATTAATTTTCAAAATATATTTAACCGTTTTCGTGTAGTATGTGATTAAATTTGGCATCTTTCAAATTAGTATATTATGTAAATTTAATGTGATAATCTCTTAAATGTTTTGATTTCAACAGGTTATGTATATTCATTGGGTAGGGAATTAGTATGCGTTTACAGAAACGGTTATTTCTAAGTTATCCTTGGAAAATATTTATCTTAATATTTAATAATTTTAAATGACATTCAGATACCTACCCGTTTTAAAATTATAAAAAAATAAAATAATTATTTAGAGTTATGAATTTTTTTTTATAAATAATATTACCGCAATTATACGAATATTGTACTTACTCAGATATGATCAATATTATATAATTACTCCAAGGTATTTTATTAAATGCAGACTTTTAACACAAGTACGTAATTTAAATTTCTTATTATTTTTTATCAATACAAATAATAATATCGTAGTTGATCACGAACACTAGTCGACAGTGTTGGATAAATTCCAGACGTTATTCGTTGTTCCATTCCTCTTCGATTAATGAAATTATTAAAACGACAATAAACAATAATAATAATAAAAATAATAATAATAATAATAATAATAATAGTAATAATAATAATAATAATAATAATAATAATAATAATAGTAATAATAATAATAATAATAATAATAATAATAATAATAATAATAATAATAATAATAATAATAATAATAATAATACTAATACTAATAATAATAATAATAATAATAATAATAATAATAATAATAATAATACTAATAATAATAATATTATGTATAGTAAAAGCGATTAAGCACGGAAAACGTCCACACTGAGCAGTGTATATGAATGCGAGCCGATGTGCGTACTAATTTATTGTGCGTAACGCGTAAGTACTCAACACACTAGGAAAATTTGTGCAACGCACACCGTAAACGTAATATATTATACCTACACGCGCATTCCGTTCGTGTTCTAACATATGTATACGCAGTTTAATATGTTACGGTAAGATTTACCGGTTAAACCTATGTCATATATATTTGATTATAATATAACCTAATAATATTATTATAATAAATTAATGTAAAAAGTTACGGTAGGATTTATCTAGGATAAACCTATATAATTATATTTAATTATGATAATTATTTATTATTAATTATATAAAATCGTTTTTTTCCAACGTAATGAACTAATGATTTATCATTTTTAAATTCAAACGCTTTTTAAAACATTTGGGAACAGGGTTAGTCAAAATATATATACCGCTTCAAAAAAAAAAAAAAAAAGGAAAAAAAAATATGCCAACGGCACGTAGTGTTCCCAAGCGGTCACCCATCCAAGTACTAACTACGCCCGACGTTGCTTAACTTCAGTGATCGGACGAGAACTGGTGTATTCAACGTGGTATGGTCGTTGGCGATGAGACTACGAGTTATTTTATAATTTATACAATAATTTGTAATTACTTATAAAATATGAGTAATAAATAAAAAATTTTCAACATTTTATAAACACTTTATAACACTACCTGAATTAAAAAACGCAATGCGATCATAAATGTTAAATCATTACATTCAGAAATAAGATTTTGATATAAGTTCATTTATATATTGATTAAAATTTTCTCGTTTTATAAAATCATTAAAGTAAATGATTCACCTAAATACACAAATCCACAATACTTCGCTCAGAATCGTTTTTCGAATTAATGAACTCTTCTTTTTCTCCACTGCTAGAAAAAAAAAAAAAGTCGTAAATGTAATATTCACAATTATTTAGAACTGATATATAATTTATATTTAAGTTTCAATAAAATTTTCAAAATATTGAAGTATAATAAAAAGAATCAATATAAAATACTTTAAATATCGATTTTACTAAAATTTCAACTTTACACACCTATAAAAAAAAAATTGAGATATGAAATATATTTTCAAATATTTCGGAACTACGTTAACCATTATGTAAGTATGCATTAATAAAATTTTCAAAATTTTTTGTTTTTGTTATTAATCATTAATATAATATTATTGAGAAATAATAAAAATAATAATTATATGGATTCTTAAATTTTCAATAACACTAAAAATATTAATTTTAAACAGCTATAGAAAAGTTGAGTTTTAGGATTTTTCTAATATTTTGGTATACCTAATATAAAGTAGTAATGTAGTATATTATGTAAGTACACTTTAGTTAAATTGTCAAACCTTAAAACTCGAAATTGCCAATTTTATCAAATATTATATATATAAAAACGAGAATTTTAGGTACTATACAATTATACAAAGATCTATATTTTGTAAAAAAAAATTACCATAATGGTTCCAAAATTTTATCACATACATATAGTATCTATATGAACACTCAAAATAATTTTCCGTGAAAAATGTCATTTTTTCATCATATTTTGATCGTTTTTCCTATCGCATAGAGTTAATTTTGAGAAATTCAAAAAATGACCTAAATCAAGTACCAACTACATCCACTTTCCAACCGGAAACATATGCTATTCGTGAAAATCGAAGCATTATTTAGGGCAGAAAAAGTTTTTTCAGTCGTAAAAAACCAATACATTTTTCACTTTACTCAAAATCTAAAACGTTTATAAAATCAAAAAGTCATAACAACTATATAACAATAAAATATTATTATTGTGTTTTTAAAAAGGTTTTATCAATACATACGTTTTTTATTTTTCGCGCTACAGTATTCAAACCGAACTATATTGTGTTGTTAAAAAGTTAAACGGATGTTAAATTTTTTTATATTTAACGTGTGGAAATTTATTTTTCTTCAATATTGATAGCTTTGCTAAATATATTGGATATTTATATTTGTACATAAATTCATTCGTAATTATAATAATTTCAATAAAGGTTATAAACGCAACGCCTTAAATACATAATATAGGCAACACAAAGTAACTATCAGCTGTTGGTATCTTAATTTGAAGACAAATCAAACCTCAATATTATTATTATAAAAATAATCATGTGCATAAAGTACTAAAATCATTAATCTAATTTTGCACTAAATAATACGTCGAAGATATTATGT
Organism: Tetraneura akinire; assembly: GCA_021307375.1. NCBI lineage: Eukaryota > Metazoa > Arthropoda > Insecta > Hemiptera > Aphididae > Tetraneura > Tetraneura akinire. The sequence goes on along the minus strand of JAIUCT010000014.1, from coordinate 1,257,460 downwards.
ATAATAGGTCATTTTATCAATTTCAAAAAGAGCAAAATACAAAATGAAGACACTTAAATAAGAGAAAAATCATAATGTCCATATGATGTCGTGTAGGACAAAAAAAAAACCAATTAATAATATTTTATATTTTTTAATTGCGTAAAATATTATTTTAATTATATCTACATAAATAAATTAATGAAATCGAAAATCTCAATCAACCGAATTATCATGTCTGCACGACCAACTATCGTTTCAAATCAAATTAATTATACAAATTTATTTAAATAAAAAAATTGTTTTTATTATTATCACGTGGAAATTCAAAACAATGAAATATCGTAGTATATTTTCAAACACTCAAAAGATATAATAATATAATGTATGTCAACTGTACGAAGATATTTTATTAATTATAATACTTTATATAGTATTATGCATTTATAACAATCATAATATAACAGAATAAAATGTACTATATTCATTGATTAAATATTTAATCAATGTCATATTATTATACAGTGCGCCGGATCTATATTTACTATAATTTCGAACAAAGAATGAAAATTTTTAAATATCTTAAGTCTTAAAAAAATAATTACTATATTAAATAACGGACTACAATAATATGTTTAATTAAAATATTTACAATTCTTGTAATAGTTTTCATTACATATTATGTATAATCTTATACGTGCGTAATAAAATTTTGGAACTATTGGTGATTGTTAAGTTTAAATGTAGGTTATAATAGTTATTAAATTTTTTTTCGAATCGCCATAATTTATTATCGTACTCAAATTTTAATTATAACGCAAAACTATCCTTTCCCGTGATCATTATACAGACCCTTCTATACAGACGTGTCCTGTTTTTTTATATATTACACTTTCATTGTGAAAGGTAATATCTAATTGTAAATAGTATAAAATTATTCATTTTTGTTGTTATTACATTCGTCGGATTAATTTCAGCTATATCTGGTATTTAAACATAATATATATTATTTTGACAATTTAATTAATAAGTAACGTGTGTTCGGTGCGTATTCTACGGACAGCGGCATATCGGTAAATATTAAAAATTCCAGATGTACGATGGCTCTAATACGTCGTGACTCATGATGGTGAATACTTTGTGTCTGTCAATATCAAAACTAAGAATTAATATCATATACCCGTCACATTTTATTACACGTCAAACACACGTTAATATAGTATCCTTGTATAATTTTGAATTACTGTATTACGAGTAGGTACTTTGAATTACCTACTAATATTAATACATTGTGAAAAAATAATATTTTTCAAAAATATTCACGATTAAATTTCTGTTATCATAGTAAATCCTTTATCGTGGACAAAGTACGTCGTTTCATAAAAAAAAAAAAATAAATAAATAAAATAAATATTTAATAATAAATCATTCTTAAAGTATAACAATATTATTTAACACTTTGGTGGTCCACCTATATAGCAAAATGTCCGGTTATTGTCAATTATTACGTTAATTATTTAATTATATGATATGATAAAATGATAAAGAAAATCAATTAAATATAATTTAGATATGATTATTGGCGTTCGAAATACGTTTTAAAATACAAATAAATAAGAAAAAATTTAAAAATTCCAGGTAAAAATCGGATTTTTATATATTATAAAAAATTACGATTCAGATATAATACACGTATACATACCTGATACCTCGTTACTGGTTTATTATAAAATTATATATTTCTTTTATTCGCATTTCCTTTACTAAAAAAAAAGAAGAAAAAAAACAGCGCGTGTCAAAATAATATAATAGTTTTCTATTTAAGGAACGTTATAATGAAATTCGATATTTTTGAAAAGTCAGTGTATTACGGTATCCTTTTTTTATCACATTTCAATGTCATGAACAAAAAAGGTAGTTGGGAAAAAATATGAAAATAAATGAATTCGAAATATCTTATTCTTAATCTTCTTTACATTATCAAGTATACTTGATATTACTCAATAATATGTGTTCCAACTCCTCGACTCGTAACTGAAAAAAATATACGATTTTATTTAAATAGAGCGATTTAAAAATACCTATTCAAAATTAAAATTTAATATTATGTGTATTCACTGTATTGTAATTCAACAATTTATATTTATAATATATTTATGTAATTTATTTATAACAAAGATACCTAATGCTAATGTTTATTTGGTATTCGGATAAATATGATCACCTAATTACAAAAATATTTCTATATATTTTTTTTTTTTTTTTTTTTTTTAATATTATTTGATATTAAGCAACGAATACCTACCTATCGAAAAACACACATTGTACTCTTTTTTAATCTTAAACGTTTAACATAAACACAAAAAAAAAAAAAAAAAAAAATGATTAACGTTTAAATTTCTTAGAACGTAAAACAAAATAATATTTATTACTTCTTGCCCTGCGTCAATGTTCGTATTAATAATTATTATGAACCAATTTAATCTGTAAAATAATAATATCTCCAATTGTTTACAGAGTAGGTACTCAAAAATAAAATATGTTTAATTAAAATTCAAAATAATAAATTTATAACCGATATGCTATTTTATTTATAACAACAATAAAGAACACAAATAAATTTGATTAAAAAAACAAATGATAAAATTAAAATTAAAATTTAATGATAACAATATTAACGATTACACCATATACCCACGCCATGAATAATACTGACGCCATATTTGTATGAATAAAATATTAAGTTTTATATAGCTAAGTAGTATTCAATTCTGAGCAATATTATTGATATTGATTATTATCAATAGAAATAATTCACATAAATAACACTGGTTATAAGAACATAATACAATAATGTACAAATACCAACTTCGAATCTATCTTTTAAATCCATCACTTCAAACTTTCATACATCATGTCCGAGATTAATTTACTTAAATTGTAATATAACTCGTTGATAATTAAAAGTTTTTATATACCATTTTATCTATAATTTTTAATGTTATGTAATACCCATATTATATAATATTATATTATTACTGATATTCATTTACTTTTTTCTTCATTTCAGTTGTCTTATGAAAATTCATATTATTTTTTAAATTATATAAAAATTAAAATTAACTGTTGTAAATAGTATATTTTTATTAAAATTTTGATGATTAAATCTCAAATTCTAAATTGTTTCGTTATAGCCATTTTATACATTTTTTTGTTTTTTAATTTACTAAAGAAATAACATTTCACACGTTTTATTTTGTAATCATTTACATTATTATATCATTAAAATATCATTGTATATTATAATAAGTGACTTCTACTCTAGGTAGTACAAGATGAGTATGTAATATAAAATTTAAAATTGCTTAATTGAATAGTATCTGCTCTTTACACTCTTGATATAATCGTAGTCGTAGAATACAATTGCATGGCTTAATTAAAAACACGAATGTGCATTAAATTTAAAATATGATATTACGCCATATGTGTAGGGCAATAGTGATCAGATAAATCTGGAATAAATTTAAATAATAATAATAAAATAATTAGAGAATAAACATTTTTTTTACGATATGAACATATAGTAATAGGTTTCTTTTTCAAAAACTCACATACGCATATAAAATTTTACTCGTTGTTTCTTATTTATTACCTACTACTGTATATCACACAACACAACAATTATATTTATTTTAAAACATATTAAATTTTTAACAATGTAAAAATATAAATAAATTCACAATTTACAATATTACAATTAAAAAATATTAACATTGAATACCATAATTTTTTCACTTTAACACATATTTACAATTTCATCATATTGTATAATAAAGAATAATAAGTACCTCCCAGAATAATTTTCTAATATGATATACTGTTATAAATTATAATTTATTAATACATACTTGTGTTAACTTAAAATTTATATATTCATATCATATCATCATAAAATAATTTATCGCATTATTATTAATGTAAAGAGAAAACATTAAACATTTTTCGTATTTATACAAAACTTATAATCCAAAAATTTAACTTAATTGAGTTATTAAATTAAACGTTTAATTAAAAATAATCAACAAATGTAACTATAAATATTATTTTTAAAAAAAACATTTTTTATAATAGACATACGTCTATTTTATTAATCTAATTCGTTAATATTACTATATTAAAACAAATTTATTTCTATTTGATTTTAAATCATACGAAATGTTATCATACCTGAATAAAGATGATATTTATCTATAATTTCATTTCATACCAACTCAACAAAAATTAATTTTTAAGGAATTGTTTATATAATATTGATTAAGATAATAATATTATAATATATTTTGTTTTAAACTATACTCGTGTATATTATATACGAATATACGTAATACTAAATAAATAAATATTTTAACTTATTTAATGAAAACACAAACAAAATAGAATATGATCCATACCATATAGGTCAATCCATTGTTCGTTTATATAGAACTGTCGTCTAAAGCTAATAATATATCAAAGGAATTGGATTATTAAAGAAGGATTTAAATTTTTAATGTGGTGTGACCATATAAATAAATTTTGTTTCTGACAAAAATAATAGACTTCGAGATAAAACGTATTGAAAGTGGTATAGTATATACATAAATTATGTACAAATGTAAACCCAAAATTCATCCATTCCTATTCTTCGACATAATTTTATTTATAATTTCGGCTAGAAATCGAATCACAACAAATCCATACTAAAATAGTACCTAGGTACTACTCGTTTCTAAGAATTATCTGATGATATTTAAATCTTTCCTATACTTTTCCGATATAATTCTAGTAGGTATATATAAAAAAAAAGAAACAGAATATCAGATATAAAAAAAATTAAACATACCTAATATTATTTTCAAAAACATTTAAATAAAGTAAAACACAATTGTTATATTACGGTTGTCTGATGATATTTAGAAATCATTAAATCAATATAAATATGCTTTACTCATTTAAGTTAAAACAAATTAAATTAGATTTTTTTTTAACACGCAACTTCATTATAAGTAAATACAAATTATAATTAACTCATGATAATATAATAATATCTGTTTATCTGTAATATTTTTATAAACTTCATTTTGTTAAACACCAAGATTACTATTTTATACGGTGTCAGATTTCGTTTGTACCAATTAGAGTAGACATATTTTTATAAAACTAAATTAATAATCAATAATTTAAAAAAAAATATATCATTTTTATCACTTTTTTTAAAGAATATAAAGAAATTACTAATGAGATGGAAAAATATTTTTTTTTATAATATTCCTATTGTATTTAAAAATATATTTCTATCAATTATAATTATATCTATTGATAGAAATAAAATATTTCCGCTTGTTTTTGTAGATTATCTTATTACCTCATTAATTATTCAAAACAATAAACAATTAGTTTTTTTTTTTAATAATCAATAATTATTTTTAATTAACGTAGGCAAATAATATTGTGCGTTATATTATTATTATTATTGCACGAAGAGAAATATCAGACTATTACGTAAATTTTTTATTATGAATTATTATTAACTAGGTATTATAACGATTGTAATCGGATTATATTATAAATAGGTACGTAATATATTATTATACGATAAAAATGAATTCAAAATATAATGTCAACAAATTATAAAATAATTTAAATTATTCGTTATTGTAATATATTATACATAAATACAAAATACGTGCACTTTCCTATTTTAACTAAATTTCATAATATCATATATTAAGTAATATCCAAAGGAAGTAAATAAATCAAGTTTGTTACAACCCGTGCCAAAAGATAAACTCCGTAACTGTATTCAGTACGTTAACGAAATTTTGATATTGCGGTCAGCCTCTCTTTGATTATGGCTTAAATGATTACAGTTTTAACCTCCGAAGCCCAAAACTATCCGACACTAATTAATGAATAATATTTTGTTCTCAAAATAAAATATTTAATTTAAAATCATTTTTTTTTTTTGTATATAATTCATATTGAAATTAATTAAAATTTAAAATTAAATATTTATTTTTGATTTATTTCTGAAAATTAAATTATGTGGATGTATATTATATGTCTATAAAATGAAATGTTAGACCGGCATACTAATTTAACGATAAGTTTTTTATTATTTCAATCAATTAAAATTAAGTTTCATAAAATTGATTTTAACATGAATTTGTACAATGATTTTTAAATTATGCGAAATTTATTTTTTTATAAGAAAAATACAATTTTATTAGGTTATTCTCCAAGCAATAACCTCACCATCATGCTTTACGAAGCACGTTTACTTAAAATATAATAATATAAACCTTATTATTATTTAGACAGTGATATAATATTATTATCGGCAAAGACATAGGTACCTAATACAAACTGTTAATCAAACTATTTAATTATATTTAATTTAAATTAATTTCAAATTAATATTTTTATTATATAGTAGAATCAAGAACTATTATAAAATAAATGATTATTAACTATAGCATTTTTAATTTCTTTATATTATATTTTTAGATGTATTTTTTATACTTAAATAACTAAGTTATACATTTTACCGTATTTAAAATTAAAAAATTTTTAACCCCTTACTTTAAAACATAACGATAACCGATTTTGCATGTTTTTTTATTCGATGAAATCTTATACTTTAAATAATAATTACCTATATACCATTTTATTTTTTATTTTTTCAAATCGAATAATATATGTTGAAGACATTTTTATAGAATTGTATGTGTATGTTAAAAAATAACAACTCATAATATTTATAAAATTACTTATATAAAATTATACCTACGAGGCTACGAGTAACAAATAATTTATACTATACATATTCTATTGTCCTATTCTAATTACCAAAATTATTAAAAATAGGTAGGTATCAGTGTATCACAAACAATATTATCTAAATTGAATTAGAATATGTATAGGTGATGTATAACATACATTACACACAAATATAAAATGTATTTGACAGCGAAAAAAAATATTACATTTTTTACATCAGTTAATGAAATCGATAATAGAAAAGAAATCACTGACCCGATGAAAGGAAAACGAAATCATAAATCAGACTTTATATAAAAGTAGGTACCTATGCATTTAAAAAAAAAAAAAAAAAAAAAATGAAATAATATATAACTTGTTCAAGCTACCGTGGTCAAGGATTATAAAATATGAACATGCGTCAACAGTTTTGTGATCTCTAAAGACATTCTGGTATCCGCAATTTGCTTGCTATTATTCTAAAGAATATTATGTTAATCATCGTATTATCGTAACGTCTGCAAAAACCGCATGATTATCTATACGAGCGTAAAGAAATTTCTTCTTTTATGCGAGTACATTTATATATTATATAAATTCAACTATACAAGTAGATAAATAATAATAATAAGTATGATAATATAGTGCATATTATTTTATTCTATGTCTTATAGTGAACTTCTCTAACTAGATCGTTGTTTAAGATCAATTCTATTATGATAATAATATATAAAATAATAACTCAAACGTTTGAAATTCAATAAAATACAGATTCTTATGATTAAATCTTTAATCATACCTCTCAATGTAACTCAACACGAGTGGTTATCTTATCTTCATTTCATTGTTATACTTTGAAAAGTTTGACGTCTCGATATTTCAAAATTTGAATGAATATTGTATATTATACTCGTAATATTATATAGGTACAATAACCGCGGATGACTAAAAAATCGTGTTTTATCAATTTTTTAATAACGAGTTGATAAATAGTTTTTACTACGAACGTCGACGATTCTATACACAGTATACACTTTATATTATTCATTGTTTATTTGTTTATTTCATGATTTCTTTTAACAATGATTATACGTCTATGCAGTGATTGTATTATCAAGTTTTTTTTACTCAGTTTGCTGTATTTTATTTAATAAATTGAAACGGTGCTTTAGATGGTATGTATAGGTTTCACTAACCGTATCATTAAATAATTACATTACGATATTATGCCGGTCTTTATTCACTTTTACTATTATTTTTAATTTACAAGGAATACTGTTAAAACTTAAAAGCACTGGCGGACGAAACTAAAGTAAGTGGTCACACCGGTGCTTCAATACCCAGAATTTGCGATTCCAAATAGGACGCTTTATTTACAAGTGGGTGAAACGCGTTCGGTATTACAATACGCGGCCTACAGGAACGTTTCACGGATTTAGTGAGCTTAAATAAATCACGTATTCGCCGTGAAAGTTCTGGTGCAACAGGCCTAAGTAGGTCATTGTTTATCAGTCATGAAAAGGACTAATTTTATGTTGGATTTGGAAATTTACATCGACCTAGGGAATGCAAAAAATCTGCTGGTGTAGTTGTTCCGGATCGTCTTCGATGTTCGGGTTGGTGTTGTCGAGTAATGGTCCTTCGTTCACAACGGCGTCTACAATCGTCTGGTCCGTTTCGGTCGGCGCTTTGGTACGAGTCAGTCGTGAATCCGAATGCATGGTACTATGTCTCAGCTTATACACTCTCGGTGAGGTATGACAATGGATCGTATCGGACTGGGAGACGATCATACGCTGGCGTCGGTGGTCGGAATTTTCGTCGTGGTCGTTCACTGGTTCCGTCGTTGTATTCAGCTATTCAGCTCAAAGCTCAAAGCTCAAAGGCAACGGGTTCAGTGATCTTCGGTCTAGTTTTTTTAACTAATTGACTGTGTGAAAAAATGATGAAGTCTGAATATCGGTTAGGTTAGCTCATTCTTTTTTCCGTAGTCTTGAGTTCGGAGACTTGAAGATCTTACTCCTGCTGCTGTTACTGGAATGAATAATTTTGGTCGGTCGTTCGCCTTTTATACTATTTTTGAAAGTGCCAAGCTTTTTTCATTGGTCGTCTAATCACAGCTCGTCATTATGCGCTTGATTGTGTTCGTGCATGCGCGTCTACGATTGGAGTATATTGTATATATTTCTACTGTACCGCCTAGTAATCCTCTGTATAATTTGTTGGCTCTGAAAAGAACCGTTTTGGTTTACGCTCCGTAACAAAATTAAGTGTGTAAGTGCTAATACTAATTACGAATATTATATTATATCTTATATCATATTATAAAAAATCTTTAAGTATAATATCACTATATTTTCTATATACCGTATTTATAAACAACAAATAAGAAGTACACTATTATATTATAGGTACAATGCTGGATTAACTTACAGGTGAAGTTCTAATTGGTAATATGTAATTATATTCCACAATTTAAAATATTAAAATCATTTTAATAATATATTATCTATAGGTATACCTCCTAAATATGGATAAATTTACACATTTTACATAATTATTGACACTTTAGATAGGCTCAATTACAATGTAGATCTGAATAGCATATACTTAAATATAATATACTAAATATTTTATTGTTGCATACCAATGTTGAATGAAGTATCTAGATTCAATAAATATCATCAAAAATAATTTTATTCAAATAGTTATTTATAATATATAATATGTAATATATAATATATTAATTGTAAAATAATTTCCAACCGATATTTAAATATGTTAATAGATAAGATAAGTTGATTTCAAAAAAACTAATGAAAATAGAAAACTTATTTATCACATCACACACATAATATTACATAAGATTGATTTTTATTTTACCTTCTTAATATAAAATAAAATATTTAAAAATAAAAATTATTTACATGTATAGCCGTATAGAAACTATAAAAGTTATATTGATAGATAATGTAAAGAAAAAAATTATTAATAAAAATTTATTAAAGGATAGGTATATATTTTTCCAAGTTATTGACCTTTATAATAAGCTAGTAAAAAATGTGTTTAGGGATAGCCGTAGGCACATAGGTTCAGGCTTAATCCCGGTCCCTGCTTATATATAGATTCTAATTTTATTATTATTTAAATATAAAAATGTTTTCTTTAACCAATATTTTGTATGCTCCGAAGAAATTATAAAATGTTAACATGTTTTTTTTTTTAGTTTATTAATATTCGTTATTTTATTTAACAGTTATAATATGTTATTAAACTAATAATTATTATAAAAATATATATATATATATATATAATATATTATTATTATTAATACTATTTAAAATAAGATTCGAATCATTAAATAAAATATTTCAATATGTTAAGTTATTATTATATAATTATTATAATTTAATTTATAAAAAAAAAGACATTATTAAGATTTGCCCTATATTATTAAAACATGAAATACAAAACTCGTACTTAAATCACCTATGATTTTCGTATAAACACGTCCACGATTATATTTTATATCTGCACAATATTAATGTGTTTAATTTACTTTGATTTAAGTAACGATATAATGTAAAAATAATATTCTATGTAGTGATACCTATTAAGAAATTATATTATGTATTTATTCGTCGTAATTATATATTTTAAATTTTAATTAAAACAATACATTATATAATCATTTTCAAATTTTCAAAAATACTTCGATAACGCCTTTAAAATTAATTAATTTGATTTTTTTACGATTTCGCGAAACAATATTATATTGTATAATATAATTTGATCACGTGTATATTACGTATACATAATATTTCATGTCACGTGGAAGCTCGATCGTATCGATGAAGTAAATTAATAATATTATAACATTCATTCTAATAAGAAAATAATAATTTCTAAGACATACAATAATTATAGATTTATAGTACGAATCATATTATACTTAACATATCATTTGACATTTGCCGTATTCATATAAAAATAATACGATATACCCACTGTATATGACTTACTTAAGTATAATATAATATAATAATTATTATTCTAATAATATTTGAAAACTTTTCTTATGCCTCTATCACCAAAACCAATAATTACCTGTTTTCTTATTAACCCAACAAAAACTGTCTAATGTGACAATGTTTACAGAATATGGTACTGAAACATTTGAACACCAAATAAAACACTAGAAGTTTCCATAAAAGAATTTAGGGGACTTACTCGAAGAATTATCTTTATGGCTTATATGAAATAAAAACTAGCCTTGGGTCCTAACAAAAGCGACGCGGAAATATTTACCTCGATTAACACAGTAAATTCAACACGATTAAATTTTATATTAAATTAACGCACTAAAACAATCATCTATGTTGGATCAATAAGGATAATGTAATTAAATAATTATTAGAATTCTTCTTAAATGAAAAATTAACTTGGAATGTACATCTTCGAGTAAACGTACGTTGTCTTTTGTCTATACATATAATACGTACCTAGCAATTAACGTTTTAAATTTTAATATTAACGATAAATTGAGTTTAAGTGGTATTTCACGTCAGACAAACAATTTTTTTCAACGTATTTATAATATCTTGTAGTTCATAAATAATGATCCCATAATTATATGCGTAAGTCGACTGAAATAATTTAAAAATAAATAATACTGAAAATACGGTATAATTATCTGAGTAAAATACTCTCGTCTCTAACAAAAATAAATAATCTGAAAATAAAAATAAAAAATTTCTATGCGTAAAATTCTTATAATATTTATATAATTTATATACATTAGATGCTTAAAAACCAAATTTAAAAAAAAAACATTAATCACTTATTAAAATAATGAACAATGACAATTATAATATATAATAATAAAGAAAAATATTTACTTAACATTTTAGTGTACTTTATTAATTTTATATATATGTATAGGTATAATATTACGTTATGTATAGTATTAAATTTATTCGTATTTATCATATCGAAATACTAATTAAATTTAATATCTAAAACACGATTTACATTTGATTTTCCAAAAAAATTCTCAAAAAACTATAAAAAAACAAAGTCATGTCGTAAAAAATGAAAATAAATTAAATTAAACTTTATACTTTAAGATACTTAAAGAAAATGAAAATGATTATGAAAATGTTAAAAAGTCAAATTTCTGAATTCATCAAAATGGTAATTATTAAACATTTTTGTTTGATACTATATTTTTTTGTAAGAAATCAATGTATTATATTATTATAATATGGATACGAAATTAATTTTATCGATATTCTAATAATTGACACATGGTAAATCTGATAATATAATTCAAAAGAATAATGGGTATAATACGAGTAATTTACTATTTATTTCTATATTATCACGTTATAATTTTTAATTTTAACTAATTTAAAAAGTATATATTTTTAATTAAATATTTTTTTTTTTTTTTATATATATTATTTTAAAATGAACGTTCATTATGCGTTCTGGTTTCGAAAAATTATTCCCATTATCAATCTCAACAAGAAATTGGTCGAAAATAAATTATTCCAATCGTTCGGCTCGGATGCACCAGTTCCTGGAAATTGTGTATAATAATCAATAAGGATAATAATTATTATTGTTGACGGTAACAACAACTATTGTTATTTTATCGTTAGAAATATCAAACAAACATGGCATAATATTGTACGTATTTTGTTGTATTATAATATTTCGGTCGATATACACTACATTATATTGGCATTTAAATAAAGAGAGAAAAATAATATTATTACGATGATGGTCCTTTCGTAATTGGCGAACAAGAGTTCAACTTGTATAAAAATTTCATTTAACACTTGTATGGCGCCGTTATCGCAATCCAAACACATCGGCCCGTATACAAAAGAGAACAAAAAAAGTTTAAAACGCTTTGCGCAATACACGTTTAATAAAATTATATTATTATTATTATTATTATTATTATTATTATTATTATTATTATTATTATTATTATTATTATTATTATTATTATGCCCGACAGCCCGTAGGATTATTTCACAAAATACGTGATAGTATGGCCTCAAAGTACGAAATGTCCCGCAATATACATATTACAATATAAAGTATATAATGTTTTCGTGGTACGAAACAAATTGTACTCATTAAAACGAAAATTCGGATCAGTGAACAAATTGTCGGTTGTACATTTCTAAACTTTCGAAGACAATTCTTCTTGTTAACCACGCCATAATACACGGTTCGTGTATACACGTCCAGTGGTCCCCGCCGAGTATGGTTTAATAAAATAAAAATATAACTTAATATATAAAATATATTAAAGTCGTTTTCTCGCGAATTAACTTCTGTTCAAACGGTATAACTGTGATGCCCGTTGTGTGTTTAGATTTAGAACAATATGCATACGCACAATGTGGCAGAAAAATAATAACTATGATATTATTATAATTATTATTATTTTATTATTATTTATTTTTTTTTTTTTTTATATACGTATATAACGTAATTTAATTTGTTTTGTTCTCGCGTTTGAAGAATACAAAATATAACCGTCGGGTTAGATTTATGAATGTATAAAAACGGTTTATTTCACGAAAAGTTTCCTATACATACGTTATACGTATACATATCCGAAACGTTTAATACACATAGAAGAACGTATACGAAATTATACTCAAAGAATATGTCAAATAGCGTAACGTTTAATTGAAATTATATTATGAAACATACGCGTATGTAATGCATATGATATGTAAACGGACAAACGGTACAAAAACGTTTATTATTTTGAAATAAAACACTATAAGAACAATAGTAATTATTATCTTACGTTCGTTTCATATCATATAATATTATTTACTGGCATTCTCGGATAAATTTATTACTACGGGGATTTAAAATATAAATTGAATATACCTAGGTGTATACTTGCATTTAAAATTTAATTAAGTTTATGAGCTTATAGTTTTCGAGAATATGATTAGTTATACAAGTTTGCGATTTGTCATAATATTATCATAAAATTATATTACCTGTATATCTAATTAAAATTCTATATACTAATGAAAATTATTCGTGACAGGTACATGACATAAGTTAGTAGATACACAATACACGTAAGAATTTACCGTGGAATAAAATATTATGGATGCGACAAAAAGGAAAATAGTGGAATATTCACAAGATATAATATATCACGCGACTTTATAGAATTTAAGGATAACAAAATATTTATAGTGGTTAGAACATGTTCTCTGAAATAAATATATTTTCCTATATAATATATTTTTTCATTCAGTTTAGATGAAATATTCGTTTACTATAGCAAATATAACAACAATAATAATAGTCTTTTAAATTCGTTTAGATAAATACGAAAATTAAAATAAACCATTGATATATTTTAATAAATATTTAACGGGTGGTGTACCTATATGACCATATTATACGATTTATGACTTATAGGATATAATATAATAATATCTTGTAAATTCGCGTATTATTGAAATATAAAATTATTATTTAAAATTACACATTATTTAAATATTACATATTCATACGTAATAATGTATAATTTATACGATGATATTATAATCTATTATTATAATACTGGTCCAATAAATGTATAAATAATAAATATAGTATTATTATAATAGCTAACAAATTATTATTATTTGTATTGGTGAACAGAGAGACAAAAATAAAATGGCAAAAGGTTATTTGAAACATAAAATATTCTAGAACTTCAATGATTAAACATATATTATGTGTCTGGGTTCTGGGAGTAGCACTATATACACCACTTATACAGCTGCTTTAGAATTCAAATGACTGGCAATAAACAGAAAATATAAACAATTATAGTGAATGTAAAGTAGCATTCGTGAAAAAGGAAAAAAAGAAATACTCGAGTGGAAAATTATAAGTTGTGACTGCTTGTAGTGTACTGTTATTATTATTATTTTTTCGGCCAATTCAATATAATTTGATTATTTTCTAAACTGTTATTTAATTATTATGTTTAAAATAATAGTCCTTTTATCGCCTCGTTAGATTACTATAAAATGTTAATTTTCGGACAAGTAATAAAAAAAATAACTTGATTTTACCATTGGGTAAATTATACAGAGTGATTCAACAAGCATGCTCAATGCTCATTGCTCACCCTTGTTGAACCTTAATAATTAAGTATAGATGTATAATTTTATTACTTTTTTGAAAATATATGAAACCTTTTTTTTGTAGGTACCTTGTACTGTAAAAAAAAATGAATCGATTAGAAAAAACATTTATTTCACCATAAGATATAATACACTTTAAGGCACAAGAAATGTAGGTTAAATATAATACTTAAATTTTCCAAAAAACATACATAATCAAGGATACAAATTTGAGTAAGCACGTTTGGAGAAATTCCTTTATATGAATTGTTTTTTTTTTTTTTTTTTTTTGGAAATCCTCCATACGAAATATTTCCTTCTGCGATTCTGCGTAATGTCTTCCACGAGATTACCATGAATATTATGACAGCACATCACAATAACGTTGAAATATTATAATTTTCTACATACAATATTTAAGACTTAAGTAGGTATATACACGGATGATAGACGTAAAGCTTGAAGCATGAATTTGTGGTACCTAGCATTTTTTCCATGCATTTTTACACGTTGTATACATTAGGTACGCATAAGATATTTCATCGGATATTGCAAGTAATTTGGGGAAACATACGGACATTTCTCTAAGTTTATTTTTTAGCGCTTTGTATATTATTATTCATACTATTTCGATTATTTATGTAATAGTTTTAATCTATTTAAAATCATTTATAATTATTTATTATTATATTTAACGAATAATATTATGAAAAATCGAATTTCACATTGAATCTTTGATTTTTTTTTTCTTTTAGCTAAAAAAATAATTGTCAGTTATATATATTGTATTCTCTCAAAAATGAAATAATAATACTATGAATTAAATATATAAGTAAAACCGAGAAAAAATATACTATCGTACGTGAACTGATAGGCGAAAAACTCTTTGGTAAAATAATTTGCTTAACATAATAATATACGTTACATAAAATTGATAACTACATTACTATTAAATCACTACTCGTGAAACGTTTAAACTTCAAAGAACACAATTTTCGACAAATTAACGAAATAAAATTACATATAGGTACGGACTAACGAACGGAACGTGATGCGTATGTGTGTATTATATAATAATTGGACACTTCACACTTCATTGCGACACCTATGTAATAGCTTCTATTGAATTATTGCCGTCCGACGAAATGAAATAAATCGATTTATACAGTCGAATTCAAAATTCAAAGAAATATCAATATATCATATTATATGTATATAATACGTTTACTTACACAATTTTTTTTCTGTTTATGTTTACAGTGTGACAAACTACTTTTTAGTGAACTTGTCCATCGCCGATTTATTGGTAACATTTATATGCATGCCGATGGCTGTCGGTCAATCTGTCACTGGGTTATGGCTGTACGGCGAAACTATGTGCAAATTAACATCGTATTTACAAGGTAACAAATCGAATATATCAATATTAACGTTTTTTATACGCCACTTTTACAAGAGTTTTAACGCGTATAATTCGTTTATGATAAAATGATAAGCTTAAATAAGTTATATATATATATATTTATTTTTTTTATCGCGTGTGTATATAATTAAATAAATATCGATAATATTATATTACATTTTTTGATCGTAATAATTCGATTTCTTTTGTGGTGTATCCCAAAGAATTTAATACTTCGTTCGTGTGTTGACCTAGCAAAGGAGGTTCTCTACGGATTCGATTACTGCTGTTTTTAAACGAGACTGCAGGACCGACCATTTTCAGTTTAACTTTGTACGAGCAATCGAAATCTTGCACGATTCCTATGTCTTTAACGTGTTCATTATTAAATGCCTAAAAGAACAAATTAAGACATTCAATTAATTATGTTAAATAGTGTTTTCGTAATTAATATCTGTATATTAAAATATTATACCACGTTAATTAATAAAAACAGTAAATTATACAAGATGTCAAGAAAAATAGTATCTAAACAAAAACATTAGTCAAACGCAATAACGAAATGTCCAAATAAATTATATTTTCTCGGTGAAAAACCATTAATCGTTTTTTATCCATTCGAAAACTGATTAATGAATATTAATTTACATAAATAGACAATTTTACATTTAAAAAATTATATACATAATTATGTATATAATATTATATATTATTTAGTAAATACACAATACACCTACATTGTATAAAATTTACATTTGGTAGTATAATATTATAACCGTTATACCTACCTACCTTTATTAATATTATAAAAACTACGTAAATTTACAGAAATATATTTTAAAGTTTTAAAACTAATTAATAACGTAAATTAAAACTTCGAGTTTTGTCATATAAAATTACAATATACGGTTAAAATTTGATTGGCACTGTACTGAACGCTAATTTATTTTAGATAAAAACTATATAGACAAACTATTGCGTGTTCTTTGACGTTGATTTCTTAGTGATTTATTGAATTATTTCATTATTATTTATATTTTGACATATCTAATGAATAATGATTTTTAATTACTGAAGATATAAATATAATTTACAAATTCATATGATTGCAAATAGCTTATACAATTACGAGTAATTAATCAATTTTTCGTTTATGTATATTATTATGTCTACAATTAGCCCAAAACCTAACTATAAACTATTAATATTTTTATTTCATAATATAATGTTTAGATAAATTTTTAAATTTTAGACATTTTATTAGAAATACATAAAATTTATCATTTATTCGAAATAATTACCTACCTGCTGTTTAGGTGTTGTACAAAGAAATAAAATTCAAATTCAAATTATATAAATTTTTAAACAGACAATTTTATATAAAATAGAATTCATTTTACAGTTTTATACTAACTCTTTTAAGAAAACCTTTATTTAAAATTTTTAAAAATAATTTTAAAGTTATTATGATTACTAATATACTAAACAGTAAACTAGAATGCCATTCTAAATTAAATTAAATTTCCTTTTTTAAATAATTGTATCAATTATATAATAAATAGGTATATATATATATAAAAAATAGTTACACGAATACTTGCAATGATAATCGATATAATAAAATACGTATTGTGGGTTTAAAAACCAAATGAAATATAGCATCGGTCAAGAAATTCACAATATAAATGTATAACAGTTATAATTGAGTCTTTCTGGGCTATAAACGTGCAAAACTGTTAAAATAAATGGAGAGAGCCGAAATTGCTTTTACCACTTCTTAATATCGATAAGATGTTTGTTTGGATATATTCTCTCATAGTTAATCAATTTTCAATTTAATTACAAAAACAACGTTATCTTTGCCAATGTTATATTCATGCGAACGATAGAGGTATACTTTTTCATTCACAAGATTAATTTCCCATAACATAATACTATAAAGTTAATATATTTTTCAAGTTACATATTTCTAAGTAAAAAGAACTATGTAACATTCCTAGAGATCATATTTGAATATTATATTATAAAATACTTTACGCTAACATACTTAATATTTATTTATTTATGTACGAAATATATACAATTATGCTTTAAGTATGCTTTAAGCATACACGACGTCGTACGCAAAAAAAAAAAAAAAATGAAAGCACTGAAGAAGAATGAACATTCAATATGAATATTAAATTTAAGTAACTATTGTGGTTAGGTAAATATATTATGGCTGAGAAAAAGAAACATTAAAACAAATTATCATAAATAAAAAAATATAAATAATAAATGTTTATAGAGATAAGAATATAAGACATTACATTATACGTTCTCAAATATAATTAAATATGAAGACTTGAGAAAACATTTTAGACAATATTTTCAAAGGTAGTTTTTTATACATCTCAATAATATTATATAAATAAGATAAAAAAATACATCTGGAACTAAATTAAACGAAAAATACCTAATATTAAAATAAATAACGTAAACGGTTATATAAAATACAAAAATATTAAATTAAAATATTCATACTTGTGCCATATCGTTGACAGGACCACAAGGAAATGGTACACCTTCGAAAATTTTCATCCACTCGTCATTAGTCTTGGTTTTTAGTATTGGTACAATAATGTTGTAAAACTGTTCTCTATTCTTAACGCGACAATCGTTACTCGAAAATCGTTCGTCTTTAGCTAATTCTGGGATGGATAATCGTTCGCAGAAAGACTGAAATTGTACGTCATTTCCTGTACCCAAAGTGAAAAACCCATCGGAAGTTTGAAATGATTTATAAGGTACCACACTTTCATGTTCGGTTCCCCACCGTTTTGTAAGCATACCTACAAAAATTAAACGCTAAAACTGTATTATATAAGACAACTTTTTATCAGAGAAAAATATTCGTTTAATAATAATATTATTCTTATGTTTTTACGAAAATACGAACGTTAGAATTTAAAAACAATTTTCATGTACGAGTTTAAAAAGAATTAGGTACGTTTGTAATATAAACATCAAAAAATAATAACTTCAGTAATTCCGTATTTCAAAAATAATATTATGTATTCACGTTACATAAATTAGGCAATTAGGGAAATTAGAGGAGGTAGGAATAATCCGACTCTGTTTGAAACCAGAATCTGATTTCAGATTTGTCATATGGGAAAACATCATTATAATTTCCGCATGGTATTATTTTATAATGTGAAAGGTGTAACGTCATACTTAGATTATGTATTTCCCCATACGAACAATTTTTTGATGTCAGAAACCGGTTTCCGATCTACTTAGGTTAATGTTACTCGAAAAATCTCTGTACATCATTCAAAATACGACCCCTGGCGTTTTGCGGGTCAAGTATGGCTGGTTAGAACTTCACGGCGAAATATTATACGTATTATTCGTATTTTTACTATCTATAACTATATTATGTATTCATTTACAATATCGTTTATAAAAAAAAATTTACAAGAAATAAATCCATAAACCTTAAATTTAAAATAATATATTATTCGTTTCAATACATCTAATTTTAATTAATAAAATTTAAAAAGTTGATAAATACTTAAAAGTAAAATAAGACTTCTCTAAATCACAAATATTAATCGTATTACGATTTATATATAAATTGTATTTTTAAATATTATTATTTATTACCAATATAGTTTTATCTCTTCACGATGAATAGTTTTAATTAATGGTCAATGAAATTTTTAACTTAAATTATATTATAATATAATAATAATAATTAATAGATTAGGTTAATTACATATAATATACCTAACTACAATTACGAATTCAAAACACGAATGTATGATATTATGATTTATTTACATAAAGCGTAATTTAATAATTTTAAAAAATTATGTATTTATTTCATTTCTGTATTTATTGTATTGTTAAATACTTAGGCACTCACAAGGGTGGGAGATAAATGAAGACAAGTGGGAGCAGTTGCCCTTGGCTTTTTTCCGATTACACTCTAATTATTTTCACGGAAAATACTAATGTCGAAAAAACGTATTTCCATTCGCCTACTATTATTTAATATAATACACATTTATAATAATATTATATTATATTATTATTAATTTAAACTCCATCGTTTGAAAGTACAGTGAATTTACGTCCATGATCAATAAAGAAAATAATATATTGTTTAATCTTTTACGATGAATTTCGATTTTCGACGAACGCTTTTGAAAATATTCTACGGTTATAATTACATTTTATACGTGTAATACTGTAATGTAATAATAATTAATAACCGTATATAAAATTATATACGTATTGATTAGGTTGGTTATAACATGAAAAGAAAAATCCTATAAATAAATTAATATATGCACGCGTAATTTTTTTTTTTTTTTATCATTCTTCGTTATCATGAATTCTGAACGTATTATGTAATTCATGCCGCGTAAAAATTTAAAATTGCACGAGTTATAATATTACGATTTATTATAAAAAAAAAATAATATATATACTCATATTTTATAATATTGGATTTAAACCGATAACACGTTCACGTTTCGTGTCCTATTCATCGCGGTATATCGTGCTCCATAAATTTAAATTATAATAATTATACTTATTTCTTGAATAATTATATCTAAAATAAACTTATTATACAATTTTGGTTAATCCGCGACGGTCGAATAGGTATAATATTAATATTATTATGATCGTTGGGCCGAATCATTCGTATCCGATTTCCCTTTAACGAGATTCGGAACAAAGAAAACATAATAATTAATAATAATAATAATAATTTACTTTTACGTGTATTTAACCTGCATTTAAATAATTTGATCCCAAATTAATCATCATGGCTAGTTGAGTGGACAATAGATCGCAATCGATTTTGTCACCAACGCCGCGGTATAGTGCCGCTAAAATGGCGCCGTGAGCGTACATGCCGGTCATTAAATCAGTAACCGGCACGGCAACTTTTGCTGGAACAGCGTCACCAGTGGCATTCATTAGACCACCCACCGAGGCAGCTATACCATCGTAACCTGGTTTTTGGTTCCACGGGCCCTTGGATCCATAACCAGTTATCGAACAATATACCAATTTCGAGTTTATCTTAAACAAATCGTTGTACCCAAGTCCGTGTCTGTAATGAAACACATAATTTATAATTATATTAATGATGAAATGATGCACAATGATATTACAAACAAATAAGATAGTTGTTTTTTTTTTTGTGTTCCTTATCCACCAACTTACATTGTATTGGGCATTGGTTCAAGAGCCATCAACGAATATGTTTATTAATTATAGGCTATATTGAAGGCGATTTATTAAACAATCATAACCACCCCTAATTTTAACTTAAGAACTATTACATCCGCGATCAATATCTTTCCTCGTAATTAATTAATTAATAATATACAAAATATATTATATATTTAAAGTCTAAAACTCTAAACTATATTATATAATAATTATATTCAGTTAGGTATTTTGGGTCATTTTCGTTGAGGGGAGGAAGTTCCCAAGATTTTGAAAATCTTACAAATCAACGGAAACATAGACACTTTTCTAAACATTATTTTACTTTAATATAAATATTTCTATATAATAATAATAATAAATTAATAATAATAATAATAATAATAATAATAATAATAATAATAATAATA
>JAIUCT010000014.1:1038258-1235467 GCA_021307375.1 Tetraneura akinire | reverse complement strand
TAATAATAATAATAATAATAATAATAATAATAATAATAATAATAATATTATTATTAATAATAAATATAAATTAAACATTTTAATAATTTTTTTAATGTGATGTCCAGACTAGAATAATATAACCTCCCAAAATACACCATTGGTTATATTTACAAATAAACATGTTAAATATATATATAATATATATATATATATATATATATATTGCATTTAAAAAAAGAATACTATACAACAACATATTATATTATTATCTCTATTTAACATTTCTCAACGGTTATCTGTATGATATGAACAAAACGTATGACGTATACTCGCATTATAATAATTATAGCTCTGAGGATTTGGAATAATAAAAAATTATCAGAATTCAATAATTTGATCACCAACTGGCAAATGTTATTAAAAGTTTCATAATATATTTATTCAATATGGCATAATTGACATAATTATAATGAATAATTTAAAATTTTGATTTTATAATTATGTAATTTAAACGTTAACAGTATCACGATTATGATATTTTGTAAATAAGTATATTAATAATTGTGTAAATTTAATATGAACTAAATAAATAACTAAAATAAAATATTTGTGAAATTTTTTAAATTATATAATATCGTTATAATATTTAAATATGTGATTAAAAAATTATTAATATTAAAATTCCAACGATAACAACAACTTTCTATTATAATATATTTATACATATTAAAATTATCAATTTTATTTCTTGACTTCAATACATTATTATTTAAAGGCTACATTTAACTTAAAGATCGTTTATTATTATGTCGTCATGAAATTTACTTGGAACATTTAATAACCATGCTAAACCGACTAAATGTATTATAATATTAAATTACTTTTCATTTGGCCAAAGTTACTTTGCTTAACTTCCTAAAGCTAAAGTCTGTATGGTTTGAATTTTAAATTATTACCGAATTTATACGAATAGCCTAAAATCAATATTTAAATTAACTGCCTTTAAATTAATCAAATATATATAACTAATCAACGTTCCACTAAATAAATACAAATTTAAAACAAATATGAAATATTATGTCTCGAGATTTGCATGTGTACTCGTGTAATTCATACAATGATCATTGAATAGCTATTGAAAATTATTGGAAAATTTTCGGGAAAAAACGAAACATTCATATAACAATAAATACACAATCACGAATCACGTCATATATTACGAGTATATTAGAGAAAATCAAAAAACAATCCTTCTTGCAATAATATTTTAATTTAAGTAATGAAAGTTGTGCTTTTTCGCGAGACATCCGTATAAATTTTACTCAACAGTTCGACATAATAAAATATCGTTCGATGCACTCCATCAATAAAAAACGATTTCGCATAGTATCGAAAATTGGAAATAAAATACTTTATGAGATATAAACGTGTTTGTGTTTGCTCGATACGTCCACGAATAATGAGAACCGCATTTTGTGCCACTGGCTACGACTGCTCGGGCGCCAGTATTTCGGGGGCGCCAACATTTAGTGGTTGAAAATTTGTTCACTTGTGAATTATTAATACTTTTAAAATTGAAATTATTTTACTCTAACAGTATTATAAAATAATAATAATAATAATAATAATAATAATAATAATAATATAATTAATTATAACATGCTAACATATACATCATGATTCATGATGTTTGAAATTTGCCAACATTGAATCCGATATAATAACAGCTAAAATTGAGTTTAATGATGTCATTCATAAATTCACAACAATACGTAGAAGAAAAATTTTGTTACCTATTAGCTATTACCTACCTATTTTACGAATATTGTTTTTATGAAAATTATTCATGAGTATAAGTACGTAAATTAAAACAAAAGTCAAAAACATATTATTTTGCATATAGATTATATACTTTTATTATTTTTTCTTATTTTGCCCATATTATTAATTAATATAATCCATGAAGTACCTATAAATCTGTAAAAAAAAAAAAAAACTTACGAGCATATGATAAATAATAAGCAAGGCTCAAAAGTCAAGTGGGATACACTACATTGTAGCTTTTCGGAGAGGGAAGGGAGAGGTTCATGAAATTATACACACAAATATTCTTTTCTTTGCTTAAAATCGAATAGGTTCGTGGGGATCTATCTCCCATATTCACCGTGGGTAGGACACTTACAGGGGGCCTGCACCTGGCCGCGAAATGTCGGGATGCGGCACTGCGAATAATATTTGTTTAGAATATTATTTAGATAATATATGCGATAAATTTAAATAAACGGTGGACAATCGTACTTAAACGTGTTATAATATTCGTATATAAAGACCTTATACTTATACTAATTACCTTATAAGGTCTATGATATATATTGTAAAAAGAGTAAAAACTGTCATATGCATACCAAATAAACCCTCTTATGTTCGAATATACTCGTATGTATAATTAAAGTTAAGGGTTTATCTGCGAAACAAAATAATAATAACGCGCACGACATTATTACTATTATTATACATTGAGAATCGGTAAAACAATAATCTGATAACGCGTATAAAACACGAATTCGGATATATTTAAAATTTAAACACAGGTATATTATATTATTATCTCGTGTATAAGTATAAATTCGAATTCGGAACAGACCAAAACGCGATCAACGAAATACGCTAATGGGGCAATATAAATAAGACCCATCGGTTTGTTTTAATTCTTCATTTATTGCAATAACGTTATATTTATTTTATTCCACTTCCACGTCCCTTCGACGCAATATGAAATAAAATATATCCCGTTATGTGGTTAAATTGCTGCATTTCGAACACCCCGCAGTTAATTACAAGTATATACCCGAGTGCGACCCCGTAAAGCTCACCTGTCCAACGTGCCGGGAATGTAATTTTCAATGAGTACGTGAGATTGCCGTACCAATTTTTGAACGATCGCCTTGCCGTCCGGCTTCCGAAAGTCCAAGCACACGCTCCTCTTGTTCCGGTTCAGTGCGACGAAATACAAACTTAAACGGTCGGCCGGCCCGCTCGGCGGTACAACGTCCACGAAAGGCGGCCCGAAACGGCGTGCGTCGTCCCCTACGTCCGGTCTTTCGATTTTGATCACGTCCGCTCCCATGTCGGCCAAAATCATCGCGCAATACGGACCCGCAGCCACTCTGGACATGTCGATCACCCGGACGCCGTCCAACGACTTCCCATCCAACGGCTTCCCGTCCACGTATCCACGTCCGAGGCGCAGCGTACTACCCGGGACGATCCGGCGCAAAAGAATCGCGATAATATTCCGACGAAACATGATGACAACGGCGACGACAATGACGACGATCGTCCGTGAGACGCGACGCGACTCTGTCAGTACCGTATGTAGACACTATCATACGACAGCGCCGCACGTTAGTAATAATAATAATAATAATAATTTCAATTATTGTTTCCGCGACAATCATTGTATTGTATTTATATTGTGTTTCATGTCAAAGGTCATTTTCACCGACCGGACCGAGATCTATAATACGCAATCTACATACAAATCACAAATACTTCGATAAATTTACAGTGCGACAATGTCATATTCCTATTTTTATGATCGTTACGATTTCGATGTTGACTTGCCCGATATCCAATGTACTATTATTAGTATTATTATTATTATTATTATTACCTACTTAAAGCGACCATATAGTCATTTCGTCGTCAAGAGTCAAGACCCGACGTTGGATAAGTAATATGCAAACGGTTCGAACGGGAAACGTAGACTGGATTTGGTTCACGAAATCGCTTATCGCACCGATTGTTTTTGAGTGTTCTGTTTATTATAATATACGCATTTTGTCGGTTATCGCAACCCAATAAAATTACGTCGGAAACTAATTAACCGTATCATTAAGAAACCGCTCTTACGATGCCCAGTGATACTATATTAAACGATACTACACTTTGCTAAAAAAAAATATTGAATACGGTGTAACTGTAACTATAGTTGTTGTTATTACGTCGTTGCGCCTGCAAGTATTTAGTATTTAATATTTTAGTTCTTCTCATTTTCCCCGATTTCAATGTACCGAAAAAGGATTAAATTTTTATTTTATTCGAAAAATAATTATATTCGGTTCGCAATGGAATATCGGAATATTAAAAATCTTATGTATTTATTTAAAACCAAAAACTTTTTTCAAACTTTTAATACTCGGAAAATATTATTGACTATAAGAAAGTGAACAGAGGCGTGTCTTTCCACCAACTTACAAACAATAGATTTGATGGTGCGCGAATTACGCATAAATACAAATTAAAAACTAGATTTCTCGTAGGTCACAGGTAGGTAATAAAGTTGTAATTTAGAAATATACGAAATAGGTTATTAGTTATAATTGTGATAGTTGTATAGTAGAATGCTCCGAATACTGTGATATTAAATAATAATTAAATAAAATCGATCGTTTTTAAAAATTGTCGAAATAGTAATTAAAATCAAGTATGTTATAATAATAACAACTTGATTTTTACTTACTAAAACTTGTACAGCCATTTCGATATCCATATATTCAAATTAAAATATGATTAACTATAGTCTAATCGAAACGTGTTCGTGTAGGTGTTTCAGTTGGAGCCAGTGTATTCACTATAGCTGCAATGAGTATCGATCGGTATTTAGCCATCGAACATTCCATGTCGTTCAGAAAGGTGCTCAATCGAAAATCAACCATCTACGTAAGTTGAATATATTTTAAATTAATTATCATCCATGCCATGCATTAATATAATTATATAACTTTTTAATTTCCTCCATGTTTTATTATTTAAATAAAAAACCTTTCAACAAACATTTCGAGCGAAACAAAAATAATAAATCATTATAATTTATAACCGGAATAATTTTTAATCTGTTATTATATTCAATATTTTCAATATTGCACACAAAATATACGCAAAACTTTCCAGAATTATAACGGGCCAATATGCGTGTATAAAATAATAATACACCATAAAAATATTAATTTAATGGACATACGTTTCATACGAGTATATTGTTAACGCATATTATAAAGCATAGATTTTTAACGAAATGTTAAAATTAAAAATAATTAATACAAATTCCATCGTACGAAAAAATTGTACAATTTGCATGCTGCCAATGAAACTGCTATAGCTATGATGCAATAATTGTAAATTTATTATTTATTCATATGAACAATGAAGTAAATATTTATATTATTATTATGATAGTTTATAAAAAATTAATAAACTTAAATACAAATAAAGATTATTTTGTCACAATAAGTAATTAAAAACTACTAAAAATGATCTAATTCAAATTTATTACTAAGAATCATTAAAATGTTGACTGGTCAATTAAAATTTAATTTTTTGACACTAGATAAAATAATTCTCGAACATTCTAATATTAAGGGAATTTATTTTAAAACAGATAAGAGAAAAGAGTTCAGAACAATTAATAATAAATAGGTAACTAATTTTAAATTAAGTAATAATAATTAGAGAGTAAAATCATATGTGAAAATAAATTAGGAAGGTTAAGAATAATTTAATACATTCCGTGAATGGATTTCTTATAATATTAAATGAAAATACAAAACATGAACAATTTCATTTTGATGATTTGATGGCTGCATCAAAATGGAACTTATTAATCCAAATCCAAAAGCAATATTCAAAATTGAACAAACGTAAAATTCGAACAGCATAATATGTTCAAAGCTGTAGGATCAATAAAACACATCCCAAATTACACATTGTTTATTTTTTAATCGTTTGGGATATTTAATTTTGAATCAAAATACAGCTCAACCTTTAAAATTGGATACTAAATTTAGATTTAGTCTAAAAATGGAACAATTAAAATGAATGGAGTTCATTATTAAAGTATTGCACATAAATTTACTCGTGTCAATTATCAATATTTAGTGTTATGTTAGATTTACAAAATCAATTTTATAGCACGAATCCAATGAGTACAATACTATAGATTATAGGTATATAAATTTAACAAGATGTCAGATGATTGAAATAATAAGATTCAGTGTGAACTACCTTTCGAATTTTGTCGTTTGGTGCGACGGAAATTGACCTATTTAAATTTCTAATTCTACATTATGCATTTAATTACAAAATGTAATTTTGAAAAAATTGTTAATATCATTTTGCAAATTTAGTGTTCCTTAATTTGCCCTTATAATATTTAAGATTATTATATCGTCAATTAAATTGTATATATAGGAGTATATTGTGTCACAAACAACGATTAAATTTAAATTATTTTTATTTTATTATTATGAAAATAATATCCAATTTGCACGGTTTTATAGAATAATTAATTGTGTTAAAAAGAATATAAGAATAAAGAATATGAAATATCTAGGACAATCATCATCCGGTACTTTTATATAATTTTTGTTTTTGTGAATCTGTATGTTGTTTGAAATTATACATTAGGTGAATAAAAATACGTAAAATTCAATATTATGATAGATCATAGATGAAGATAATCTCAACGAGATATTTTTAAATATATCTAATGTTTTTAGATAAAAATGTGTTATTAAATAAAATTCCTATCAATATTTAATTAGGACCTTAATTGACTTAACGTTATATAAGTATAATAATATTCCTTTAATGCTCCATATGTTAAGACTGGAATATTTAAATATGTATAATTGAAACAATTAAAATCTATACGTCATGTCACGTATTATATCAAAATACCTATTTGAATTAATTATTATTAATTAATAAAATTAAGTCACTTTAATAATTTCGGTATTTTAAAGTCGTGTGAATAATATAGGAAACATTTTACATTTTACACAATTATAGAAATACCAGATCTCCACAGCATTAATTTATGTAAACCAATAAATTATCATATACTATAATGAATTACAATAAGATAAATAATTATTAAATTTGTATGCATTGATACTATGATGTATAAAATCATTGTATCAAAATGTTATTATTACGAACGAATTATATTAAAATTAAATATATAAATAGTTTAATATATTACTCATATTAATAATGCATTTTGTCATTTTGATATTGCATTAACAGGTCATACTTGCACTGTGGCTTGTTTCTATGACTATATTTGGTCCAGTTTTATGGGTCCGTCAAACAGAATCTGTAGAATTAGGAGATGATCCCGTACTGATTGATGCAGTCCATAAATATGGTTTGGCATGGTGCATAGAAGACTGGGGCAACACACATGCCAAGTCTAAACACGTTTATGGTAACTATATTACATAAAATACACTATATTGAAATATATTTTATGTTATATTATAACATTTCAACCATGATTTAAATATACAAATGTATTGCATTGTGACTTTATTTTCACTAGAAATTATGACTCCCTGTATGCTCCACTATGCGTCTATGCGGGCACCCTTATGTTGACATTTTTTATTTTACCGACAAAAATTTGACAAAGTGATGGTATATAATATATTAATATATATTATAATTCGATATATTTATATATTTAAATCATGATTTTAACGTTTTAACAATAATCGTTAAAATAAGTTACGAATATTATTCACTAAAATATTCATAATATATTTACAATTAAATAATATATTGTGTGCAATAATACGTTATAATAATTTCAGGTATTTTATGTTTTGTACTGGTATACGCTACGCCAGGATTTCTAGTCACTGGAGCTTACACATTAATGGGTCGGACACTATGGGCAGTACGTCCACCATTCGACGATCAACAGGGCATGATAAGTGTTCAACAGGTTAATATGACATCAAAATACAATTTAAATTTACTTTCACACAAACAATAAACATTATTATAACGAAATAATAATATAATAATATAAAAAATGAAACAAATAAAAAAAGCTTTTTTATTTATGACACTGTTAAAATTTTAATAAAGTATTAATATAATATATGTATATTTATCTCAATAATTTTTAAAAGACGTGTTATTTATTAAAATACTATATAATATTTTACTTTTTAAAAAAAGGTGCGTACATGATTAAAACGTTTCGTTTGTTTTTATCATTAATATTATCAAATAATTATCGATTAAAGTAATACAATAAACAATTATTTCTTAGTTTATTACCATAAACTATTCATTCACGGCGTTGTATAAGAACATGGCAATGTATAGGTGTTATATTTTATATTCTTTAATATTGCTGTGTACTATAAATTATAATAATTTATTTAATACAAAATTTAAATGCACGATTCATTCCAGGTCAGAATGGTTAGAGAGAGACGAAGAGTAGCAAGAATACTATTTGTTTTAGCAGTCATTTTTGCGTTGTGTTGGCTACCATATAACTTACTGACACTATTTTTGGATTTAGACATCAAACTTGACAAACTCGGCTTGAATCAGGTAAATAAATTAATAGTTAAACACATGAAAAATGACTAATTGTTCACATTTTTACGCAATATTTTATAATTATTATACTAACATTTAATCGATATAATAATCATTATAATAATCTATATCTTTATACAGATCTAATGAAAGTTTATATGTAACAATTTATATAAATATTACCATAAACGTATTTTGTAGTTATCATTCGCTAATTATTACAATTAAACTAATAAGTATCACATTTATTATGTTATTTTTATTTTAGGACTATTTGATGAAGTGGCATCCATTTACATTACTATTGGGCCATGCTAATTCAGCAATCAATCCTTTATTATATTGCTTTATGACAAGAAATTTTCGTAGAACAATTAAAGGTTTTATGTGCAATACTGGAATCGCAAAACCAAGAAGAAGAAATCGATGCAAAGTAAATTGATAGTCTGCAACTGCTATTTAAATATTTTTAATTATATTACACTAAGTGTTTTAATTTTATTAGGTATGATAATATACACATAGAAATATACTTTTTGAAGTTTGAACATTCTATTAACAAAATTATATAGGAAAGAAATAGAACATAAACCTAATAATTATTTGATCGAATTTAACTTTATAATTTATGTGTATACATTATATCGATATCCAATTTTATTAAAATAAGAATAATTTCTATAATAATAAAAAGTTTTTTTTTATATCATATAAAAAATTTTATTTACAAAATTACATTACCAAAAACCAAATGGACAATAATGCAAAATACTTTAAATACGGTTAAAAGAAACAAACTTTCGTGATAATCATACGTGAAATAAAAAATGTATATCGAATATCATTGCCATATTTTCCACAATAAAAAAATCGAATCAAATGTATATACCTGCAGTAAAAAAATCATACACATAACTCATAATTTAATTTAATAAATAAATTATCAGTCTGCATTTCCATTAAATGGTTTCAGAAGGGGATGACAGAAAAAAGCACGACAAGTGGATACGGCTCGTTCCGCAACCCACGTCGGCTATGTTTCACCCTAGCCCAGCTACGCCAAAACAACACAGTACAAA
This sequence comes from Tetraneura akinire, assembly GCA_021307375.1. NCBI lineage: Eukaryota > Metazoa > Arthropoda > Insecta > Hemiptera > Aphididae > Tetraneura > Tetraneura akinire. The sequence goes on along the minus strand of JAIUCT010000014.1, from coordinate 1,226,009 downwards.
CAAGAACTGCAACCATATCAAACCTCGCTGCTCTGTAAATCGCAACGGGAATGCCGAGTTTGTTCTATAATTGTATTTATTTGTTTGAAATAACTAATTATGTATATTATTAATGTTTCATATTATTGTATAACATACCATCATATTATACTAAATGTGGAATGTTATTTGGTATATGAAGAAAAATATGATATATTTATTTATTTTCATTGATTTACATTATTTTAAATGTATATTTCTTCTATTTGTACAAATATACCTATAATTATTTAATACTATTTAATTATTTTTTAGTTATTTTTCTTTTCTTTAATAACCTTTATTGAACGTATTAAGCAAAAATATATTTTAATTATAGAACTACGGTTTAGTTAATGGTAAATTAATAAATAATTAGATAGACACTAGTGTCGTGACACTAGTGATGTAAACTAAAAAAAAAAAAAAAAAAAAAACACTAATAATTTAATAAAAGTTATCTACACAGTTATTAAGCTTAATAATAAGTAGATACAAAATACAAACATTTGCTTTTACACTAGGTATTGCTAAATATCTGAGTAAAATTATGTAAATCACTTAAAAATTAAAATATTGAATGTAGTTAGGTAAAATTTAAATATTTTCACAAACGAGTAATTATTAAGTACCACCTAAACGCTTTAAAATAATATTTTATTTGCCGTTAAATTTATAAATAATAATTTATAATTCAAGAAAATTAATAAATATTTATATATATAATATGTTACTAATATGTTACTAATATGTATTGTTAATATGTTATATTAATATGTTATAATATGTTATAATATGTTATAATATGGTAAAGTATTGAATCCGGTATTCTATAGAATGTCATAAATGAGCAGTAAGAGTATGAAATTTATACATTGACTATTCTATACAATACCGAACCCCAACTCCCAAGAATGGGCAATGTATATAATTGATATAGAGTTTAACGATTTATTAGTTTATTAGTGTGAGTATTTCAGTGAAAAGTGCATTTTCTAAATGGATTCGATCTAGGACATCTTGACTTGGCCGTTCTCGTTCTGGCATAACTGTATTGACGTAAGCAGTTTTGGCTTAAACCAATATTAGCGTACACAAATATTAAAATTAATAAATGGTACGTTAAGAATTAAATTATTAATAATAATAAAAATTAAATTAAAACTTGTATTAAAAGGAAAAATTTAAATATGTATTTGTATTATTACAATAATTGTTTATTAAAAAATTACAAAAATAACTTAGTGAAATTTAGTGGCAAGTGTAAGGGATAGCTTGCTTCGCCTGCCGACTCCATTTCACAGCACTTCTCGTATAGTTACGTCCCAAGGGACTAAATAATACCAACCTAAGACCTATTTGTATAAACCTAATACTGGTGCGGTTTTGTATGACCTAAAACAGTAAAACCTCCCTTCGTGGACCACACCAAGACGTCCGATTCAGAAATATTCATAAATATATTTTAATTATACACCATTTAAAATTTCATACTTTGCCTAAATAATAGGTAAAAAAAAAATTAAATGCCTGTTTGACATTCTATAGAATACCTAGAAATTGTATAGATTGCCTAGGCCTAATATGAAATAACATTAAAATTTCATACATTGCCAAATAGTATAAGGCATTGTATAGATTTCCTAGACTTATTAATTCGCTATATATATATAATAATATATAGACGGATAGAACGGGGGACGGTAGAAAATACACCCGTAATAATTTTTCTTAAAATGTAGATTTAAATTGTTGTCAATTTTAATTTTTACTATTTAAAATATTTTTTAATCAAAATTTTTTATACTTTATTTATATATTATATTTCATCATAATATGAATCATAATATATCAGTTATCACATATAATAATATAATAATATGTATTCTATAATATTATATTTATTATCACTATTAATAATGATGAATTTTGTTATTTATTAATAATAATTAAATAATATTTATAATTAGTATTATTTTTATTTCCTACTGTAACATATAGATATTACTATCAAAATGGTTGTTTTGTAAAAATAGCTGAATAGGTACCTATATAAAATGTATAGGGCCACATAAATTTGAGAGAACATTAATTCGCAATCACATAAATGGATTATATTTGAAATTTATATGTTTGTAGGTAAATTGAAGTTTTTTTAAAATATCAGCTTTATCGTTGTGGGGGACAAAGCCCCCCCCCCCGGATTTGTGTTAACAATTTTTCACTTGGAACGCAGTTTTTTAATTGTTAGGTTGAGCTCCTATACTCATTTTTTCCCAATTCGAGCACTGCATGTCAATAAAAAAATTATTAAGCATACAGTGATGTATAATATAGATACTGAAGACGCAATTATTTTTCTAGATATTTAAACTTATCTTAATTGATTTTATAGATATATATATATCTGTGGCTTGGTGCAAGAAAGGCCAATGTCACATTTTGACGAAATTGGGATTATTTGACCAATGTTATTTTTTTAAATTATATTTAAGGTAGTAAAAGGGCCAATGTCTAAAACGAAGTGTGACCAACATTAAAACTAAGATTGGCCATTTTAATTTTTGTTATTGAATATAACAATTATTTTGAAAAAAGGGCTTATCATTACAATTCCTGAACATTATCAAAATATGACATTGGCCTTTCTTGCACCAAGCCACAGATATATATATATATATACATACTTATAAGGTCAAATCAATAACACTACTTGAAAAAAATATAAAATCTATTATAATAATAAACAATAACAAATATGTTTTAAATTTTGTTGGTTTTAATAGAATATTATAAAATTATAATTATTTTAGAAAAAAAAATGTATTAAGCAATCATTTTAAAATAAAAAAAAATATTCGTAATACTAGATAATAAATATTATTAAGAAAGTAATTTAAAAAATAATAAGTCACATAATATAAATATAGTGTATAACGTGTGTTAATAATACCTAACCTAATCAGTATAATATATCTAATAATTATATCATATTTTGAAAGTATGAAATATTAAATATCCGTATAAAATTATATAAAAGTATGTACATAATTGTAAAAACAGCAACCAAAATTATTAAAACAAGGACTGTAGTATTTCAAGTTTAATAAATTCTTTGTTAACTTTCCCCGTATAATAATTTGTCTACTATGTTATATCTATTACTTATCTTATATATTTATTTATATTTTAGCTAATAAGTGGAAAAGTGACATAGAAAACCAGGGTCCAGGATTGTGCAAAGATAAAATAATTATTATTTAAGAAGTTATATATCTTATTTATAATTACTTATAAGTTATGACTTATAGTATTAATATTTGTAACTATATAATATAATATATTATATACGTATTAATATTTTTAAATTTAATACCTATTAATCAAAACTAATAACGTAAAAGATTAATTAATTTTATATGGTACAAATGAATATTTTTTTAAATCTTATAAATAAGTAAAAAAAAAAATTTACCAATAGCCAATACATAATATTACATATTCTAATATTTAGAATCGTTTATATTATATGCATATTTTACTTCTATATTTCTATATAGTAGTATTATATTATAATATTTATTTCACAAATTTATTCATATAGGATTTAAATTTACAATTTACATTATATATTAACTAGTTTTAAATTTATAAGACTTACAACTTACGTATAGTAATGAAAAATAGAGTAAAATAAAATAGGTACATTGCAAGAACACACTATTCTACAGGAATTTAACGACAAAAATTTCAAACATCTTACATACACAATTAAAATTTTAAAAATGTATGTAAAATCAAACAATCAAAATAGCATTAAACAAATACATTCAACAAATAAATAATAAATATAAAACTTTTAATTTCATAAATCGCAAAAAACGTTATAAAAAATTAATATTCTTCCTATATGTAGAGAAAATGTTTATAAAAATGATAAATATATGAAACACGTTATAAGCTTAATTCTGTAATATAGGAAATGTTAGAGATTATTACATTTCCTGCTTATATGTTTTCATGTTTTTTAAATAAATAATTATTATAAAATTGTAGATAATTGCAAGACATTGAAAATATATAATTATGATAATTAATATAAATACATCCAAATATCGTATTGAATTAACTACTAATATCTATAAAAATAAATAAATAAATACTAATAAAGTAATAACAATAGTAGAGGTATTGAAAATACTAATAAACAAAAACTGTACGTCATAATATTATAGTTGATAAAGTATAAAATAATTTACAGAATAGTTCTATTACGTCTTTATTAAAAATTTAAATAAACTTATCAAAAAAATAAATGTTTAAAACCTTCAAAGTTATATCTAATATATTATGTGTATTAATTTAAATAATTTTCAAAAATGTCCATGCGGTTTAATCGTAGATATTTTATTCCATCGTAAAAATTAATATTCAAGGACTTTTTTTTCAAAAAAGTTATCCCTATTATTTGACACGATTAGATACATACTATTATATACCTATTATATATTAATATAATATTACTAAAAAATACAAAAAAACTGAAAAATGTATACATTATTCAATTATATATTGCTATATTATAACTAAATGACGTGCAAACTAATGTAAACGTGTATAATTATATATCGTTACACGTATAATAATAATATTATTATTGTATATTCAGTAGTTTGGATGTATAATATAGTTTTGTGGAATAACACTACAACAGAACAGACAAACCATCCCACTTATAAAATATTTATTACTATACGAACAGCTGAAATTCTGACCAAGGCAAACGAGAAAAGGAATAATTCCATCAACTTTGCACTATTTAATACTATAATAATGTACCTACACATTTTGTTCTACTCGTAATACATAAGTATTGATTATAATATATTTTTACGCAACATGATATAATATATTATATTAATTTTATATTCGTATAAATATTATTTACCGGTCGTTACTATAATATAGTCATAAACTGACCAGCTGATGGATTTTATCTAATCGCACATTCGCACACTATTTAGTAGTGTGTTGACTATAGACACAGACGCATCGTTAAATGTGCAACAGGAAATTAACATTAGTTACGTCTCTTATTATAACTTTATTAGTTATTTGTAAAATGTGAATAATAGTCAACAATACTCTACAATAATATTGTTCAAAAAATTATTCAATATTTATAACATTACAATATTGTTTTCGATTATCAAAACTATGAAAATTATTATTAGTTTTTTGTTGTTTGTCATTTTTCCAATTTATACAATAGCTAACAATAAGTGTAAGCGTAATGATTTTTGACATTAAATTAAAACTAATTATAAATCTAATTTAAAAGAATATATAAAATAACGTATATACAATAATATTGTATTTCACAAAATATTAAATTTAAATTTTAGATAAAATCTGCGTAGTATCAAATAATGGAAGTAAAAGTAATGAAAGAACCAAAGAAAATTGTCTTTCTCTAGTTACTGAAAAATTTAGTCAAGTAGAATGTGTTTTTGCAAATGATAAGTGAGTATCGCTAAAATTATTAATAAAAATTATATTAATTATTTATATAATTAAATCAATATTTTCCTTAAATTTTAATATATCATACTATTAGTATTTTAATTATAATTATTCATATTTTACTTTATACTAAAATAACGTAATGTTTAATCTATTAACATTTTTGAAAACCCACATCTGAATTTTCTATCAATATTAGTAATAATATCGTTAAAATTTAAAAGTAATTTCCAAATACTAAAACTTGTTTTAAATTAATTAAAAGTTCCAATTTAAATACACATTTAGATAAAAATTATATCTCAATTTAAATATCAAAGGTAAATTTAGTCAATCGGTTAATTGCAATAAAACTTGAGAATTTAAAATTTCCGTGAATTGTACGTATTTAAATAATTATATCTAATTTATAGACTTCATTGTATAAAAAAAATTCTTAATGGAGAAGCTGATTTTGGAGTATTCCAAGTGGAAGAAATATCATATGCAACACAATGGAATGACCAATTAAGTATTACAAATGAAATCCGTTCATTTGAAAAAGGTAGATTATAATTTTTTTTTCAATATTTTCAAAACAAAATTACCCCCCCCCCCTATTGATAAATCATTATATTCAAAAAACGATTTTTAGCGAAGTACATCAGATATACTCGTATATGTATTAATTAATATTTTTACTTTCATACAGTCACTCAGGGGTGGATAGGTAGTTTTTTTGTTACGGGGAAAATTTTTAAAAAGGCCACCAAAATAAAAAAAATTGCTCGTATTATTTGTATATTCTTATTTTAAAACAATAACTTGTAAAATTGTTAAAAATCGAGTGGTGCCAAGGGGGGCTACTGACATTATACAAGATGAGGGCCCACAGGGAAAATCCCTTTTTCCCTACGGGCCTATCCACCCCTGCAGTCACTATACGTTCAATAATATATTATACGCTCTTCTGTTTATACTTTAAACAGCTATAAAAATAAATAGAAAATTATAATTGTAATATTCACAATAAATTGGAATTGAGTTAAGTAATATAAATTTGAGTTTCAATAATTTTTTTAAATTTTATTTAACATTATTACAAAATATTAAGAAATAATATGAAGAATCCATATAAATACTATAAATATCGATTTTACTAAAATAACAACTTTAAACACCAATAAAAAAAAATTGAGACTTGGGATTTTTTAAATATTTTTGTAACATATACAATACGTGAATATACTCGTACTTCAGTAAAATTTTCAAACTTTAAAACCCAAAATTGCCCATTTTATTAAACATGGTATAGATAATGACGAGAATTTTAGGAAATATTCAAAGTTCTATATTTTTCTGTAAAATTAACGTAATGGTTCCAAAATCACATATATCAAATATCAATACCTATATGAATACCCGATAAAACTTTCAAGTTCCTGAGTTCAATATTGTCTGAGTTATCGTGAAATATTGAAAATTATTTCATCAAAATGCCGTATATACGTAATTTTTTGGTAGTTTTTCATATTGAAATTGAATAGGTTCAATTTGGTGAAATTTGAAAAATTACTTAAATAAAATACCAATTACATCCACTTTCTTATCGGAAACATGTGCTATACGTGTAAATCGGAGCATTATTTCTTTTAGAGAAGGTGTTTACATATCTTATACCTAAAAAAAAAGAAAGACACACATCATTGTAAAACTATTACAATACAAATTTATATTATTTAATATAAAAAATAACTTTACAATAAAAAGGATAACTGATAACAATTAAAACAAAATATTAAACTAGGTACCTACCAATAATTGCAATTTTACGTATTAAAATAAAAATTAAATAATGAAAAAGGAGCTAACATTTCAAAAGTTAAATAATAAATTTTGATCTACAAGTATATACCTACTTTTTAATTAAAATACACTATTTATAATAACTTCTGTTTCTCATTGAAGAAGGCGAGGATATTATATTGAATTTACAATAATGTGTTAATTTTTTTCTATATGAAAACATTGAAAATATTATTTTATGTAGAAATAATAGTTTCGACTATATTACATATTTACATAATTATGTATATTATTACCTACTTTATTTAAATAATTTTAGAAATTTCCTAATAACTTTCTAAAGGAATATGAAAAACTACCAAAAATTACAAATAATCCACTAAAATCATAAACACTTAAAAACGTGATTTTATTTTATATATTTATTAATTATAACCACCACAATGCTAATTAAATTACAAAATATTACTTTAATCAAATTCAATTAACTTTTTCGTAATATTATTGAATCATCTAATAAAGAAATTGCAAGTAAACTATTATAAATTATATCAATGGTTCTCAATCTTTTTAGTACCGCGACCCAAATTTCCCCCAAAAATCTTTCGCGACCCACATGGTTTCACTTTTCAAAAAGTAGTTATATAAAACAAAATTTGTATTACCTATATAAATATGAATAAATATTTATTATGTATTTAGTATTTTATAGGTTTATAATCAATATATTTTTACAAATGTACTTTTAATAACGAGGTGTATGCGTAATGTGTGATATATTATAATTATAATAATATATTATATTATTTTTGGTACTATATTACAATAATAATATAAGTATATTTAATATTAATTTAACATCAATTTCTTGGAATTTATATAATTCAAAAAATAGTTCGCGACCCACACTTTGAGAAAAGATGGATTATAATATTATTTATACACTCAATATCGTTTTTTTTTTTTTTAATTTAATAATATATTTATCATTAATTTAAAATTTTAGTAATAATACAACATTAAATAATATAATATAACATTCTTCTACCATTACTATTGTTTGTGTACATAATTATCTTGACAAATAAAAATGAAAAATGTTTTATGCGTATACGTTATACAAAAATACATGTCTATACTTGATTGTTTTATATTCTATATATATACACACAAGGATAGTTAATAGTTTTATACACGTCAACAGGAAAGGATAAATTGATTTAATGTTCAATTATATTACTTATTAGTTATTAGTTTATTACTATATAAATAATAATTTTAATTATAGATAATTTATAATCTGTTATTTATCTAGTGGAAAGTGATCAGTTAAATTAATAGATACGTATAACGAATGTCATCTAGTACGTATAATTTGTATAGTTATAGTTTATCAATTTTATATTATTATATTTTTTTTTTTAACAAAATACAAATATAAAATTATATCCTAATAAACTTTAATAACACAAAATTAAAAATATATATACGAGTATATTTAAATAATTATATTTTTTTTCTATAACTAGGGTCAATAAACAATATAAACATATAAAACTTATAATAAATGTTAAATGACAATTAGCATAACTAAATAAAAAAAAATTCATTATTTATAGAACAATATGATTATGATATGGTAGTATTAGTGAACGAAGATGCTGACATTAAAAATTTAGAAAGTTTAAAAGGTAAACGATTATGTCATCCAGGATATTTTGATGGAGATACGGGAAATGGCTGGTCAAATGTAATATCTCAAGTAAGGTGATTTATGATTCACTATACCTACGTATAATAATATTAATATTATCAATTAGGTATAATTTTTTAAAAAAAAGCTAATATAAAAATTAAAAATATGTGAGAAATCACACAAATTAAGAATAACATATAAGATATAACGTATACGTATTATTATAATAGGTAAGCGTTTTTTTTAAAAGAGATGATAATATAACGTATATGGTGTATTGTATATATTTAATATTTATAGAATCTATTTTGCAATATTTTAAATAAAATCTCATTTGACATAATTAATGTTTAAATATTTAAACATTTTATAAATAATATTATTATTAATTTATGCCTTACACACCTACCTATATTGTAAAATTGTTTAACCACCCGCTTTGCCAGAAAATAGTTCATAATAAAATATATTATTATATTATAAATATTAATAAAATATAATAATTTCTCATTTTACTCAAGATTTGTGATTTATATTATAATATTAGTATTAATCAGTGCTTGTTTTGAGGGGGGACGGAGTACCTCTTCTATTTTTTATTTTTTTGAGCGTACCCCTACTAATTATTAAGTCCCCTATGATATTACATGTACTTAAGCATATTAGGGGGGACGCTAATTTTTTTGAAAGTATGATAGTCCCCCTTCTTTTTTTTCTTCAAATCAAACACTGGTATTAATATATAATTTACTAATTATAATAATTAATAACTAGGTACATATCTATACGATGAATGATAGTATAATATTAATAATATATTGTAATAATCATTTAATAGTATTTCGAGCGAGTTATTGTTCCGCAAAAATGCGAACCAGGATTAAGTTTATTAGAAAATGAATTAAAATCTTTTTCTGAATATTTCAATGATTCATGCAAACCAGGGCAATGGGATCCAGATCCTGATATGGATTACATATTAAGTAATTATATTATCAATATAATTCTCTAGTATATTTACGTATTAATTAAATTAAAACATTATATATTTATGTATATAGAAAAAAAATATCCAAAATTATGTGCAAATTGTAAAACCCCATCAAAATGTAACAGGCAAGATCAATTTTGGGGAAGACAAGGAGCTCTACAATGCTTAAGTGATTGTTTTGGAGATATTAGTTGGGCCAGACTTTCCGATGTTCGAATACACTTTGAAGTAAACCTAACCTAACCTTGTAATTTTAATAATTAAATTTTAGTTATAATTAGATAATATTTTATATTATACTTTCATTTTATTTAAGGGTGATAGTACAAATGCTTGCAGTAAAATAAGTTTCTTGTGTCCTAATGGTACTTTACAACCAATGGAAACTACTAATCCATGTACATGGATTTCTCGACCCTGGCCAGCAGTTATAGCAAGAAGGTAAATAGAAATTTAAAATAACTACTCGTATAATAAACTCGAAAAAAATTAATATACGTATTACATAATATTGTTTCTAGTTTTACATCATTAAATATTCAAAGAATGATTAACTATGTAAATACAGCTAAAGAATTAAAAAATACATCATCGTGGCAATGGGCTTTAAACAATTTACTTCTACACTATTATGAACCAATTTCATCTAATATAATTTTAAGTCCAAAAGACTATCTTTTGGCAGCTCCCGGTTATGTACCAGCAGAAGAAAAAGGACAACTATGTAAAGATCGTACATTTGCTATGTGTATTGAAACAATGGCTGCATTTAAAAAATGTCAAGCGCTCTCAGATATATCTATTGCTTTTGGTATTCAACCCAAATTGAATTGTATAATTAGTTCAGATTGTGGGAAAAAATTAAAATCTGGAGCAGTTGACGTAATGATATTGCATGCTGATAATATAGCTTCTTTTAAAAGGTTAGATATTATTCAAATAATTATCAAAAATAATTACTACATAATATATTATATACAAATTTAGAACTAATACAAATGTTTATCCAATTTTAGAAATTATGGTATTACTAAACCAATATTATACGCAACTTCTCTTTATCATCATGTATATCGAAAAATGAGCGCCGTCATGTTGACAAAAAATGTTGTAAGTGATCTACGCCAATTAAGAGGCAAAAAAGCTTGTTTTCCTCTATATGATGGTTATGGTAAAACGACAAATGATTTAAATTAAACTTTTTAATTTTTCTGATGGGTTTCTTTAATCAAAAAATTAATAAATAATAATTTGAATTTTTAGTGTGGAATTCATTCTTATTGACACTAAAATTAGAAAACATTGAAACATTCATGGATAATAAAACGATAAAAAACTTTTTTGGAGAAAGTTGTGCAATCTCAAGCTCAGATCAAAATGCAGTAGCCGAATGTGATTTTGATGGTAAAATAATAATAATAAATCAACAATTGTATAACTTAATAAATTATTAAGATAAAAATGTTTTCAGAAATTTTACCATCTGGTATCACAAATGAGATGTGGCTTGAAACACAAACACTAAGATGTATAATTGAAGGAGGTGGAGATGTAGCATTTATCAATAGTCTTCACATAAATCAATATTTAGGTATGTTTAATATTATATAGCTAACACAACATACATTTATAGAAATTTTAAATATATTATATTTTTATAGATATTTTAAAACCGCTAAACATAGGAAATAATATTAACGTTCATGATTTTACTAGTGTTTGCAATCGAAAAATTCGTTCTCCAATAGATTGTCCATTATCTTGGACTAACTATGGACAAGTAAGTTTATATATTTCCAATGTATTTTTTACATATTGTTTCTACATATAACCAAATATGATAATTATTATGATAGGTAATTCATACCTATTTCATTCCATATTAGATATAATTTGAATTAAATTATTCATTTGGATCTATACTAATTTAGGTATTAATAAAAGATAAAATATCTCCAAGTGACAAGAAAGAAATAATTGCGTTATTGATGAATATGGATCTTACATTTAGACAAAAACGTGAAAAAAGTTATTATTTACCGCCCGTGTTTTCTTTGTATGGACCATTTGAAGATGGAGAAGATCCTATGTTTCCGGTAAAATTTAAAAATAAATATAAAATAATATTATGAACTATGAAGTTATGATTGATTATGGTTTATAGGTTTATTAAATACTCGTATAGGAATATGTAATTCTATATCTAAATGACAACATCCTTAACTGACTAGTTTATGGCTATATTATATAAAAATAATTATTATTGAAATAATAGTATTTTATCTGAATGTCCGTTTAAAAATTTTAATCAATACATATTATATATATATGTAATATGTATTGATTAAAATTTTAATAATATATATATTATCTAATGAACTTCGCTCAAAATCGTATTTCCGAATATAATAATTTATCATTGCATTCTAATTTTAATCAAAATTCAACACTATTTCTCTTTAGAACTGTATCCATTCCATAAAAGTATCAGTTCTTTTTTTTTTTTTTTTTTACTCGTTTACTTTAATTTAACTCTACCTATATCTATATGCAGGGCCGTGCCTGGGGGGGGGGTGCGAGTGGTGCGTATGCACCAGCGCCACCAGGCGTTATTATTACGGGGGCGCCAAAATCCTTTCAACAATATATATATATATATATATAATATATGTATATAATATTTAAAATTAAAAATCTGAATTTTGCAATTATAAATTAAATAATTTTGGGTTTACAATGATGTGCGATTTTTTTTTTTTTTTTTTATCTGAAGACACTTTTATTACCAGAAATAATAATGCTTTGATTTTCACGAAAAGCATAATATTTGGTTGGAACATGGAAAGCAGTGCCGGATTAAGACCGATCATAGCCCTAGGCAAACATTTCTTTTATAGCCCATTAAAAACAAAAAAACAAAAGACGAGCTAATTCTCTTGCCACAGAGATATAGGTGTGCAAATCATAGTGTTTAATTTTAATTAGAATTTGAATTCAATGGTTTATCATTGCATTCAAAAAACGATTCTGAGCGAAGTTCAGTCAGATAGTGCCGTTTTTTCGTCATTTTTTTTCATAATATTTTCGATTAAACTAAAAATATTAACATTAAACAATTATAAAAAAAAATTAAGACAAGGGATTTTTCTACTATTTTGGTATGATGTTAAGTAATATATAAGTACAATTTTCAGACTTAAATGCCCAAAATTGTCAATTTTATCAAACATTATATAGGTATACTGTATACATAAAAACAAGAATTTTCGAAATATTCGAAGTCCTATATTTTGAAGAACAATTAACCAAACGGTTCCAAAATTTTGCCAAATATATATAGTAACTATGTGAATACTCAAAAAAATTTTCAAGTCTCTATCTTCAAAATTGCTTGAGTTATCGTGAAATATAGAAATCGATTTCGTCGAAATTTAAGTTTTCATGAAAAATGCCGTTTTTTCGTAATTTTTTGGTCGTTTTTCTACCGCTTAAGGTAAATTTTGAGAAATTTGAAAAATGACCTAAATAAAGTACTAACTACATCCAATTTCTAACCGGAAACTTGCTATTCGTGAAAATCGGAGCATTATTTCGGGTTGTAAAAGTGTTTTCAAACATAAAACAAAAACAAAAACAAAATATAATCACACATCATTTTAAAACCAATACATTCTTCGTTTCGCTCAAAATCTAAAAAAATTAGCCCCCTCTTACGGCCACTTTTATCTAGCCCTAGGCACGTGCCTACCCTGCCTATACGTTAATCCGGCACTGATGGAAAGTGGATGTAGTTGGTACTTTATTTAGGTCATTTTTCGAATTTCTCAAAATTGATTCTAAGCAGTAAAAAAAACGATGAAAAATTGACGAAAAAAAAGCATTTTTCACGAAAACTGAAATTTTGACGAATTCAATTTTAATATTTCTTGATAACTCAGGCAATTTTGAAGATAGAGACTTGAAAATTTCATTGGGTGTTCACATAGGTACTATATATATCAGATAAAATTTTGGATACAGTTTTTTATTATTATTTTTTTTTTTATATTGAAAGAGGCGCTAAAATTTTATTTTGGCACCGGGTGCTAATTTCCTAGGCACGGCCCTGTCTATATGATCCAATAATTTTAACTTAACCATATTAAGATTGTAAAAAATATACGTATATATATGTAATTTCAAGTTACAACTTACAAACTTACAATAATAAATTATGAAAATTGAAAAATATAATATAATACCTATACGTATTTAAATATTATTTTTGTAATAAAAAATTATAATTATTACTCTTCATAACTCTAATTTGATAAAACTAATAATGTATTATTAATATATTTAGATAAATACAGAAAAATTGGAAACTCTTAATCAATTTAAAGAACATCAAACTCCATTAGAACCGGAATACGAATACTACATAAATATTGTAGATAATTTTAAACAACCAGTTATAAATTTTAGTATATCAATAGTACCATTTTCATTAACAGAATTAGTTATTATATATTTGATTTTATTTAAATTTTTATTATAAATACTCAAGATACTCATTATGATTAATTTTTTTTTTAATTTTTTTTATATATAAATATACTATCTACCTATGTTTACTATGATCTTAAAATATTTAATTTAATACCTAGGTAGGTATTGAATATATTTTGTGTATATACCTACATAGTAAATAAAATATAAATACTAATATTACGTTAACTGAATAACTAATTAATTATTAATCCAACTACCTATAGATACATTTGTAATCATAAAAAAAAACATAAAATTTAATTATTATTAAAATTATTTAATAAAGTGTATAGTATAAACTACACACGTTACACACAAGTACATGTACACTATTATTATGTAATACATACCTACCGGCTACCGGTTAAATAACTAAGAGTTAAAACGTAACATATGATGCAAACATAATATTATCATATTTACCTAATACGTATCTACATTAAAAGTAAATTAATGTGAACCCCTCACCGAAATTTTTGACGTAATTTAATGATTTTTAAATGTATAACATCTAGATTCTAGTTTATAACTTATAATAATATCATAGCTCTCACTTTCATAAAAAAAAAAAAAAAAAAAAAAAAGATCTAAGTACGCACCATTGATATAATAATAAAATATATCGTTATAAATAATAATATATAAATCACGTTGGGTTCTTGGATTTCTTTTCTTCTCGTGTCAAGCGCGGGTCACATGCTGGTTAGTGGTTTCCAGCCGCAAGTTGAAGAAGCCGTTTCTGCCAGCCGTCGATCAGCTTGGTGTGACTACAAAATTCCGCGATGGCATCGCCAGCCAGCGAGTATTTGTCAGCGGCTGACGAAGTTGGACATGTTCAACTTTTGGTAGCAGGCAACAGCGACTAATTAATCACGTGACTACTGGCACCAGCCGGCAGCGTAGTGTGATAGTTTATTGTATGTGACAGTATTGCGTTTATCAGCAATGAGAAATCACGTGTTTTTTTTTTTTTTGTAAAATTGTTTTAGTTGTGACGTTATAATTATAATATAATTCAATTCTTGAAATTGAGGGACCGTCAATCGTCATTCTTAAAACATTTCTGTAGGTTTCTGGATCCTCTTCTTCCAGCTCTTGAAGAAGTCTTAACGATACCCCTAAATCCTAATTCCTCCCTTATTTGTATCCATGGTCTGACCCACTATCGTCTCTGTTTGCGGT
This sequence comes from Tetraneura akinire, assembly GCA_021307375.1. Lineage (NCBI taxonomy): Eukaryota > Metazoa > Arthropoda > Insecta > Hemiptera > Aphididae > Tetraneura > Tetraneura akinire. The sequence goes on along the minus strand of JAIUCT010000014.1, from coordinate 1,210,284 downwards.
GAAGCTGGTTAAGCATTTCTAAATTAAGCTCCCTGACACCCTCTCTCAACAACTGATTAATTAGCTTTTTATGTGAAACGATAGACAACATGCTACTAGTGAAATATTTGACTGAATAATTGGAGAGTGGCGAGTAGCAGAATGCAGAAACAGTAGTGTGACCAGATTGCCCGCCGATGCTTGCTGATACTACTACCAGCCGCTGGTGAGCAACAGCTGGCAACCAGCATAATGTGACCCGTGCTTCACTCAAATGAACAAAAAAAAATTGTTACTTCCTCACATTTACTTATTATGCTAATTATATAATATATAGATTATAAATATTAAAAAAAAAAAAAATATTATGTAACCTATTAATTAATTTTTTTAAGCCGCGGCAACTAAGGCCCATTGGCAATTACAAAATTACAAAAATTACAATATATACATATTTATAGTTTACAATTTTATAATTAGTTGTGTCTTAGTTAGTAATTTGAATAAATTTTCTATAGAGATGGAATAACCTATTAATTATTATTAATATTTATATCGAATTATGATAGTAAATTTTATTACTTTCAATTGGTACCTACTTACTATTATTATACACAGCTCCCAACTATTAACACACTCAATTTAAAAAAAAAATAATAATTTCATTCTTTTACACAACCTTTTTCTATATTATAAAAACCATATTTATCTATATTATTAAAAAAAAATCTAATTAAGTCCATTCTAAATTTAATTCTTCAAATGAGGTCTTTAATAATATACAAAATTTACAATAACACTCTAACAGAGTAACAGCAAACAGCGTATGTTCATAGGTAGGTACCCAATATTTATTTTATAATTTTTATCATTAAACATATACTCAGAGCCGGATTAAAGGGGGCAGTGGGGGCATCTGCCCCCGGCCGCAAGATTTTAAAGGCACAAATTTTTTTAAGTAAGTCCTATTTAGGGATTAAAATTATGATTACAAATAGTAATAAAATACATGTAATAAAATTATTAAATGACTAGAAACTAGATAATATTTTAATTATAAAACAAAATTAAGTAGGTACTTATGTAATTTAAATAATATAATAATTAATTCAACTTCAATTATTTTAATCGTGTTTACAAAATATTTATTTTTATAAATTTAATATATTAATATTGTTTATTAATTTATATAATTATATTAAAAAGATAGATAACATTATTTTTGTTATGACTTTTAATAAGATGTGTGGTAATAGTGTAATACTAATATTAAAATACTAACTAAATGAGGTATAGAAAAACGCGTTAGTCGAACAAATTTTAGGGAAGATGGAATACTAATCCTTTAATTTTCTATTAGAGAATAATATTAATAAATGTAAAATTATAGAAAAACAATTTTATATTTATAAAAATAAATTCTGAATTATATGGAGGTTTATACATATCTATGCCCCGGGGCGCAAAATGTCTTAATCCGGCCCTGCATACATTATATACATACGTAATAGTTGAAAATATATAGTATATACGATATACCTAATTAAAAATCTGAATCCAAATAATATATAATGCAACATACCTATATTAGGTACCTATAGATTTCCCCATATTGGGTATTTGGGTACCCTATCGAGCTATGCCTATTAGCTTACCTATATTTATTCAAATAATTTTAAAATATATAATAATAGTATGGATGTATGGATCTTCTTTGAAAATATACCTAACCTATCCGTCTATATTTATATTACAAATTTACTATTATAATATTATTAGGTACTATAACTAAAAAACACTAAGCAGTTGGAAACAGCAGCAATTCCTTATATTCCATAATAAATAAATAAAACATAAACAAATAATGCATATTTTATCAATATAATAATATTATTGTATTAAGTTAAATAGGTACCTGATATTGTAATAGAATTTGAAACAACCTTCAAAACTATATTAACTATTAATTGAAATCGAAGTTTACTAAAATAAATATTGATAACATCTAAGTAGGTGCGTATTATTATGAATTTTTACGTAGGTATGTAAATATATAATTACCTACCTGTAAAATTAACAAAAATTGTATATTAAATTTAAATCAGGAATTTAAAAAAAAAAAAAAATACAAAATATAAATAATAGATACATCATACATTAGTACGTAAAAAATATGATTTTTCTCCGTTGTGTTAACTACTAGCTACACCGTTTACGCCTACGCCAACGTAGAGAACGCAACCTGTGGCCATTCATGCGATTCGTTTTAAAACGTTTATCATCCATGATATTCAGTTTTGACTTGTTACTTATACTTATAAAGTTATAACTTATTGTAAATCATAAACTCTTAATAACTACATAAATAATTTAAAGTCTATTAATTTAAAGGTGGATCATACAGTAAAAATAGGTATCACCTCCGAGAATTATTATTTATTAATAATTATTAATTATTATAATAATATTATCCACTTTGTATGAGTCAGACTGAGTTTTCAATTCCCTGTGATTCATAATGTATGAATCATAATACTGTTATAGTATAATATACACGTAAAAGTAATAAATAAGTGTATAACATGGTAATATGGTTTAATAATATTATGCATAGTACCTACTACCTATTGGCTATTAGTTTATTATTATTAGTACATTATGATAATCGTCTATTCGTTTGATAGTCGTTAAAATTATTCAGACATGATGACGGCACACGATTGGTAACGCGATATGATGATAACGATATCACGTGATAAAATAAAATAAAAATTCAATTCAAAATATACCGAATACAATTTTATTTTAAATCATAGACAAGATACGATAAAGTGTTAAATCAATGTATAATGAATATTTAATAATTATAATAATTATTAAAAAGAAAATACATTTTAGAACGTGGACGTTTCACGCGGTACTTTGATGAAGGTGAGTTTGTGATTTATGATAAATTGATAACACATATTGGGTAACGTAATTTGAGCATAAACATAGCCGAGAAATATATCGCGATTAGTGCTGGTCACACTGTGAATACAACACTCCGCCGTCAACCAGAAACCCATTCGTGTCGCGAAAATTTCTGAAAAACTATCTCCGTCTCTCTCGTACCCGTCGCGACCATACTGCCGTAGTGAAAATGATTTTGCCTTAAAATCTTCGTATTCATCGTACCTAGTATTGATATATTTACGTATGTGCTGTGTACGTACAAGTCAATCAGACTTCGCAGTAATAAATACGAGTAGTTAATTTGTTTTCATTTTAAATAGTTTGATTTTATTTTATTTTGTTAAATTATTATTATTCACCACACACTATCATTCATTTCACGGTCGTGTCGCGCTGCCCCTCGAGTTGGTGGGTGTTGCTGTGTCCGTGCATTTGTGTAGTGTATAATTTGTAATTTATAAATTTGACGTGTATTAGTGCCTAATGGATTCGAAAAATTAATTGTTTTTCATAATATCTACCCGCAACAAATAAGTATTTCTTTCGTATATAGTAAGTAACCAAGTGCAAGGCGACAAACAATCACTTTCGAAGGATACAAATTGACCACCACTTTAATTGTCGCGTTGTATATCAATGTTGTCATCGGCATGAACATTGCCGTATATTCAATGTGGCTCCCAATCAAATGGATAGGGACAATGTGACTGCTATGGAAACTGATAAATTAGTCGATGACGATATTGGTAATCATCAGGTAAGATTTGGCATTTGCAGTTTTGCACTGATAATTGATTATGAATATTTTTAATTAACACTATCCTGTTCCCTTTCATTTACTGTAATAACCAATATACCTACATACCTATTCCATATAAAAATATTTCTTTTCTAGTCATAATTGAGTAGTAATAACTAGAAAAACAATCAAATCCACAATAATATATAAATTTTTTTTTATTTAGGTAGGTATATTTCGATAACAAAGGTTACCTGGATGGTAATATTATTATTGAAATACGTATAAACAAAATAAATATATATTTTTTTATACATTAAGGTGTTTTTCTAGTTATTTCTATTGTAACATCCACAAATACTCTTCTTATAAAATACATAACTGAGTAAATCATATAATATTAGATACACACTGAAAAATTAATCAATATTAGGTACCTACTATAAACTAAAACATACTTGATATAATTGAATATCTAATAACATGTATAGTATACCTACCTATCTATCTAATTCATATTATCTTTAAATATAATATTAGGTATGTAGGAGGTACCTAGTGTGATTATAAAAATAAATGTGTTGATTGTAAAATTGTATAAACATCAAAGTATATGTGTGTGTATCAACTAATACAGGTACCTACCAATGTCATTTTTTTGTTTCTATCTATAAACTTTGTTTGTAATACCTAATATTTAATATTTTTATTGTGATTTAAGCTCCCCTCCAAAAATTATAGTCCTGTCATGGCCTTGCTTATAATTTGAAAGTAGTTATAATCTAGAGGATATAAATATTATACTAATATTATTTAGGTATGTTATTAAAAATTATAGTACTTTAATTATAATAATATATAATTTATATTACTTATTAGATATACTTAGGTACTTAGTTAAATATGTATTTTATTCAAAAAAAGTTAATTTCTTGTGTCATTACTTAGAAATACCCATTGTATTATTTTTAAGTATTATGAGTGCAAACTAATTGCCTTCTATAATCAAATAACAATAAAATAACTAATAATTTTTGTACAAACAGTATTTAAATTTTAAATTATATACAAATTATCTACAAAAAGTTAAGTAGATAATTTATTTAAAAAAATAATACCTAATAAATGTAAATCTGGTAAAATATAAAATGGTAAAATATAAAAGCACGTTATCAATATTAGAAAGAAAAAAGATTATGTTTCTTGTTTTCTTTCCTATGAATTTATTTATTTAATCATTAAAATTGAACTGTTAAGTCAATTTTAATTCAATGTTTAATGTTTCTGAACCAGACCAAATTGTAATCACTCATTATTGAAAAATATAATATTTTTTATTAAATTAAAAAAATATGTAAATTCTGAATCCTAGAGATGTCTAACCTATATAATGTAATAAACCTTTTATCTAGGATTTTATTTAAGTAAATACCAAGATAAATATCTAATAATTGTACAATCATTTATATTTTGGGTAGGTATCTAATTTTGAATAATATTTAAAACAATCTATTCAAATTCATTATTTACTTTTTTATAAATTCATCTAATCTAATATGCCTAAATGTTATTTATTTTTTCAAATTTAAGAATTATGGTTTTAATCATTTTTATATTTTTTAAACAGTTGATAATTTATTTATTATTTAGGTATCTACTTTGAATATTATATAAGTATGTAGCACTGATTAACATCTTCCGTGGTGAATCTACAGGGGAGGATTGAAATCATACCCATCATTTCCATTTCTAAAATAAAGGTTTTTTACAATTTATTATTATGTTAGCTGTTTATCGAGCAATATCAATATTACCTAATAAAGTAATAATATTATGGCATGGTCCTCCAGAAAATTATTTTATATATTATAAATTGAATGTCTTTAAGTGTTTACACATATATAGGTACATATAAATAACTTTTTATTCAAAATAAATAATACCTTATTTTACAACTGAAATTAACCGATATAATATAAAGCTATTACTGTATTCATCATTGTAATACAATTGTTATAATGACAAGTTCTACAAAATTGACTATTAAATATATGGTTTTGACTATAATATACTACAAATACTATGATAATTGGAATAATAAAAGTTGGAAAAATGTAATGTAATGAAAAATAATCTAAAATAAAATTTAAACTGATATATAATTATATTAATAATAAATTAAAATTATATATTACTGATTCTATTAGATTTGTACTTATTTTCCCATTGTGCATGTTAATTAAATTTTTTCAAAGTATATAATTATTTATTAATATTTTTTTATTTAGTGAAATTCTTTTTTTGCTCATTTTGGTTCCGATTTAGTAGACATGGTTGATAGTTGTTACCATCATCACAGTTATCACCTTTTTGAATTTGATTTTTTTGATAGACTCTTTTATAAATGTTTTTATTAAATTATATAAACATAATTTAATAAAATATCTTATCATTTAATTTTAATATTTTACTTGGGGATACATTATCAAACTATTTATTTATAACATTATTAACTATGTACATATTATTTATTATAAAACTCTTAAAATGTACAAAGTGACCGTTTACCATGGCATTTATATAGTTTTCTAATAAAATTCACTTTTTATAATATTGCAAGTTATACTTTATTTTATTTAAAATTGTAGGAAATAAGTTAGTTTAATTATTCAGACAAATTATTTATATTTTATAAGATTTAAGAAGTTTAAAAGAATAATTAATGAAATCTATTATAAATACAAACAATATATATATATATATCAAATCAAAATGAATTTTATATTATTTGATTATTGAGATATGTCTCAAACGTTTTTAGCTTATCTATAACTTTACGTTATATTACCCTGTACCCTCATTATTTTATTTTATTTTTGTTTTCACTGTTGTTGCGATAGCGTCCACAAACATTTCTATGTCAAAAATAAATCATAATAAATTTTTTAATAAGTAATATTTAGTAATATACATTTTATTAAAATATATTGAACCTTAAGAAGTGGTGGGATGGATTTTGTTTGCTAAAAAAAGTGGAGGGTTGGCATTCCCCAGTATCCCCCAAATTCCCCCCCCCCAATTTGACCACTGTCTATTCAAATCTATCAGTCTCTGTCATTTTTAAAACATGTATAATGTATATAATTTGTTACTTCAAATATTAACTGGTATATTTTTTACATAAAAATAGAAAAAATTTCCCTTTTGACCTACATTTTTTTTAGAATTATTTTTAAGAAACATACAAATTTACATATACGAACAGTTTACTTCAAGCTAAATATTAAATATATTTTTTTATTTATATTTAAGGTATATTTATAAGCAATGATGAACTTGATATATATTGGTGTTTTAATTTTAATTAAGTAGGTAAATTGATTTTTAAATGTAGACTTATAGTTATTAACATACCTATGACATACCAATATTACATATTAGTTATTGAATTTTCATTGTTCTCATTTTATAATTAATCTTTTATTTTAAAACTGAACTATGTATAATGTGTAAATTATAAAATATGTTATCATTACAATAAAAATAGATTTAAATCGTTCAAAAATATTTTATTAGTGATAAAGAAACTAAAAATATAAATATAAATGACAAAAAGAAATATCTATATAATTTTGACTAGTCGATTAAATCCGAGATTGAATCTCATTTTAATAACAAAATATCCCGCAAAATATATAAATTAATATGCACTCCTAAATATTTAAAAAATATTTTATTTTCATTTAGGTATGTAATATTGTACCATGTATTATTATTATTATTATAATAAATTAATAACGTTTATTAATCTTAACATTTTATTTAGTTACTTATACGAAATAACTTCAAAGTAAATAAAAACAAAATAAACTCAAAACTCAATAATAAATGAATAAAGCAATTTATAATATTAACCATTTATGAATGACTACATTAATAAATTCTGATTTATTTTAAAAATTCTATAATGAAAAATATATAATTATTACGTGTTTTGATTTCATTTCACATATCACATTAATATTATAACACCACTTGACCATCATTTTAGTATATTATTTCCACTTCGTTTACGCGGGGAAATACAAATCCTTTTGTCTCAATATATTTTACCTCTACTATAGTCTACTCGTACATCACACACAACCGCTAGAGTCTATTGACCCCTAATTATCTGAACCTGGACGATTCGTATGAATAGAATCTTCATTTTACTCTACATTTTTTTTTTTTTTTTTTTTTGGTCATAGTAGTATTCAAGCAAACTTGTTTTCTGTCATTATGAATCATCACCTTATAACTCGTCAGTATTTACTGTATTTATTTGTTAATTGTTTTTCTTTTATAAATAATGATGAGAATATTTAATAAATAATTTTCATACTATATACATAGTTAGGTAGTTGAATTGTATATATTTTATCATAACATTATAAGCATATAACAATTAAAAACATACATATTAATGTATACTGTATAAAACAATGTTTTTGTTTAAAATGGAAACAATAGGTACCTATTGAATTATAATTATTAATAAACGCACAATTTAGTTAATACTTAAATATTTGTTATTTAAATAGGTGTGCACGAAACACTTTTGTTTTGTCAAATATAAAAAAATTATTTATACCTAATTTACATATTTTACTAACACAATATTACGTGCTCGGATGATTGATAATTTTAAGAATAACCACGTGTAAAGTCTAAAAAATGTGAAAACAATGTTAAACTATTAACTAATTAATCCATTTTTTGTTGTTTTACTAGTTTTTCAAGATATATTAATAAACATCTAATCTAATAAAAACTCCAAAACCTAATTTAACTTTAATACGTATTTTGATTCTGTATTCACTATTCTGTAATATGTACTTCTGTTTTTAAAATTACGGGTAAATTAGTAATAATGTAAATTTTGTGTTTACGGGTAGGTATATTATTATATTAAAGTAATGTTTAATCATTATTTAAATGTATACAAAAAATTATTTACCTAGTGACCATGTTTAATAATTATCGCGTATTTAAAAATTAAAATACAGTAATAAATTATTGTATTCGTTTTGATGGGACCAATTTTACAATGAATTATTAGTTCTTTATTTTTTAAAAATATTAAATGACGTAGGTATTATGTTTTATTTACACTAATTGGTTTAGTTAATTTTTATTTACAATTATGCTGTCTGCTTCTCTCTTTTAATTCATACATAGAAAAATGATAGGTATTTACTATTTAATGTTGAAATACATTTAAATAGGTAATGAGCCTATGATGTCTATCTATAAATATATGCATCCTATGCTGTAATTAGCCGTATTATTGATAAAATTTTTTTTTAAAAACGTGTTATAGCCACAGACTTGTATGTATATTATACGTTATTGATTATTATAATTTATAACGAACTGATTTGTGGCTTGTTTTTGTAGCTATTTTAGCATGTTTATTTTAACATGCATGGTTAAACTATTATTTACTTTAAGAAAAACTAAGGTATTTATAGTTATTAACGCTTTTCAGTTTCATTAAAAAGAATTTACCTTCCTTCCACGCTTCACTGTAAATAAATTAACTACTCGCCAGTTGCCACCATGAATTCTCATTTGGCAATCATATATTAATAATAATTGATATTATAGCCTATAGGTACTGTTAGAAATAAAAATAAGAATTCCGAATTTATTAATTATTATTCACTACCTATATATAAAAATTAAAATCGCTGTTATTATCAAAAATTGTTTAATAAAATTTGATTAAATACATAGTTGGTATAAATAAAAAGAAAATAATAGTAAAAATTATAATGGAAGCCAGAACTAACTTACAAATGTTACTTGTTATTATATGTATAGGTAATCTATGAAATAATAATTAATGAAATAATGAGCAATGCTATAAATATAAAAGAACTAAGTCACAATTATATTTTATATCATAATCATAGACGTATAATATATATTATACAAATTTATGGTTACTATAATAAACTAAACTTTCCTTATAAGTAAAATGTGATTCTATAATTAAATATTTAATAGTTATCTTAACATTGTTATTTTTTTTATCGAAAATATACATTCATCTGATCTTAAATCAAAATTAATTTTAAACATGAAACAATCATAAAATAAAATAGTAGAAGCTTGATAATGGTAAAAATATAATATAATATGATTTCTGTAAACTTGTATTATTACCAAAGTAAAATATTTTAATTATTTTTAGAGAAAGTTCCCATTATTATTACACAATGGTCATTAGAAAATTTAACTACGTCATTTCAACATTATAGTATAATAAGTACCTATATATAGTAACCTTATAAATAATATATTATATTGTAACTAGGTATATTTTTCTTATGTTATAAATTACAATATCAAGTATTCAAATTTAAAAACTTAAAATTTGAACGTCAATAAATATTTAAAAAAGTGTCTTTCATATTGTATTTACTTTACGTAAATTGTTACTACAATAATTTTTAAACCATAAATCTAAAAGTAACATTAACATTTTATTTTATTATTTATTTTCAAACACCAATGCCAACATCTATAAAATATTTATTTACGTTCCTAATTAAATTACTTACATTTTTTTTTTTTTTTTTTTTTTTTAATTACTAAATTACATAATTTTTACAGTTTTTCTAATTAATCTTATAAATTATATTTTATATAGCTATATATAATTTATATTTTCATTATCTACATAAAAACTATAAGTAGTTTTGGTTTTTTTATATTAGAATTATGTTTCAAAATTGCATTCAAAATGTATATCAATTAATATAGGTAGGTATAGAATTTGTGAATAATATAATGGTAACTAGTAACAATATCAAACATAAAATTTTATTTTAAAATAAATAATATTAATTTAACTTTAATTACTTTAAGGTCAGATGAGCTTAAATACCAGATAATTGTTATTTAATAATATCGATAATTAATTTACGGTCACTAACCTACCTTGGATAATACGAACGTACCGAAGTACGGTTATACTTATAAGTGATAAAATAACTGTAAAACTTAAAATACCATTATTATCTACTTTCAATTGTACAAAACATTAAAATAATTTATAGTTATTAAAAGAAATTATATAGGTAGATGTATCAATATTCAATACTTTAAGTAAAAATAATCAAATAAATCAAATAGGTACCCTATAATAGAAGTTTATTTACGACTTGATTAAAATACAAATTTTATTACAAAATTTATTTTTCTAAGCTATCACTTGTAGTAATATTATATCAATAAGACTTTTAAGAATAAAGATAATATTAGGTATATCATAATATAATGACGTATTTAAATCATGATGAATGTATCGATTTGCGGAAGTAGTAGGAAGCAAGGTCCTCGTTTTCAACTGGATACGTATTTGTCGTAACATGTATTATATTCGCGACAATATTATTACTATCATATAGACACAAATAATAATTAACAGATTTAATGATAGGAAGCCAGGAAGGAGTAATGGTGAGACTATAGTGGCCGCGGCTTGTGCCCTGTTGCAGAGTGAAAGAAACGACGCGTCTTCGGTCGTCATGTGGTTGTAAATATCGAGAAGGTCAAATAAATCTGTCTGTGGACGGTCAGAACGCGTTCACTGATGCAGTTAGATTTTATTTTATTGCGTAGAAATAAGAACACTGCTGTGCGCTGTTCGCGTGTCGAGACAAGAAGAAGAACTGAAATAAAAAATAAAAATAAAATTATAAATACGATAAAAAAAAATACATTTTAAGTGTAATAAATAAGTAATAACCCGATCGGCCCCGTCTTTTATAGACGTGTAGTAGTGGTCGCAGGTTTGAGGAGGGGTAAGCGGTTTCGTGTTGTCTCATAGAATCCGTACTGGCGTACCGCAACGCACGTAGTACGAGCAACAAACGCGCGCACAGTCCGCTCGCGAGAGACCGAAGTACGTACCAAAGCCGCGGAGAAACTGGTCTGGTAACTACAACAATACCGCTTTTTATATAATAATATAATATTGTATTATCATACAGTGTATATATTATTATGTACTATAATATACCATACGTACTATATTATTATATTATGCATTAACAGAAGGCGAGTTCTGTTAGCTGCCGACTGCCGCCAGTCACCGCGGCCGTCTCGACACGGTTTGTTTCGCACACCGGCCGTCCTGCTCCGTGCGCTCGTTCGTTCGTGTATATATTTTTTTCTTTTTATTAAATACAAATACAATACTATTATTATCTAAAAGACAAAGTATTCACTACAACAATAATAATGTATTTTCGTATACGATATTGAGTCGTGTGAACTTTAAACTTTATTATAGTATCGTGTTCGGTAGTAATATTATTCGTGTTTTATTAAATATTATTTCGCGATCAATAAAATAAATATTGTTGCACAAACGTTATAACGTACAAATTATTTTTGCGGTTTCGTTTTGTTTTAATAAAATTGCATAATATGTACGAAAAAATTTAGTTTTTTTTTTCTCTTTCTGACCTGTTCCGTCATTCAACGCCTACTATTATGGTGGTGGGATCTGTGAATTGTGTAAGTCATTGGATACGATAATAACACTTATAAATTACAAATATTTATTATCTATGATCGATGATTAATGATTATAGGTAAATAGAATTCCATAATCAATATTACGATCTACCTTTATGACCAGTGGCGTAACTGGATGAAATATACCGGAGGTGCAAAATTTATTTAAATTGCTAAAGGCTTTAAAAAAAAAAAAAAAATATATCTGTGGGATCATATTGAAGCTGTACTACCGTGTGGCGCAACCGCGATAATGAAATCCCTGCCTTAAGGTGGTTGAGGTGGTTGGAAGTCGATATTATTGTCAAGCATTTAGATCAATAAGCAAAAGAATAATTAAGACCCTTCCAATTGTTCAATTTTAATTTTGAAAAAATATTTGAACTTTTGATCTTTTTTTCTATGTTATGTAGGAAATAGTTTTTTATTTTTTTTATTTTATATATTTTTAATATACAAATTAAAATTAGAAAAATCTGTAAACTTATAATATTTTATATTGGACGATCCCGATATAATATTCAATATCGATTTCCTACATAACGTAGAAAAGAGGGTTACGAATTTAAATATGTTTACAAAATTAAAATTGAATAATCGAAACTATGCTAATTTTTCTTCTGCTTTTGATGCTTTTAAATAGTTATTCAGATCAAATATTATAATTTTAGTAATCCAACAATGACATGTGCATGCGCGTGTGACCGTTAATGTATTTCTAACCCGTATAGGTATTTCCAGTATACTATACAATCTTCGACGACGCATCTACTAGTATGTTTGCATACCAAAAAAATACAAGTATACCTTAAAAAAAATATAAGGGGTGCGATACACCCCCGTGAATTCCCCTCAGTTACGCCACTGTTTATGACTATATTTTAATATATCCGAATAACTTTTTAAATATAAGTAAACTATTATTTGATTAAAGCTTTCATGGATTGGAATAATATTGTTGCTTTCTGCGGAATTATCCATGTTTTGGTTCTGACGTTTCGGAACCGTTGCAGGTTCCATCTTGAGTATTTAGTACACGTCTGGCTGAAGATGGAACCTGCGCAACGGTTCCGAAACGTCAAAGCCAAAACTAAGATAATTCGGCAAAAAGCAACAATATAAGTAACTTATAATTTTCATTTTTAATCATTTACATTTTTTTTTACGTTTATAACATATTATTCCTATACTGTATATGGTATACCTATTATGAAGTGTATCGAATATATTTGAATAAGTGGTTCAAAAGAAAAGTGATTTATTTGTAATAATTGTTATAAATATTGCGGGAAAAGCGTGAAAATCTAAATTTTACATAATGTAAGGTCAAATACAACACCTAACACCGTGACAATGGTGAGCTAGATATAATTTAAGTAAAAGCGTTACGAATTATAATATCTATTATATGAATATCAATAGTGTGTATATATATACAGTCTTAAAAAATCACAATTCTAGTTACATTATAATGCTAATAATAATAAAAGATACCATTCTTTTATTTAATTAATACAAATAGAAATTAATTTATACTTGTTTTGATTTAATTTTATTCCAATTTATCATACAATTATAATATTTAAATGGTTAGGTAACCTAATCACATTTCTCATGTGTAAATTTTAGTAGAGAAAGTATAGAATTAATATGTAACACTATTAATTAATAAATATATTATCAAAATAAAATTTATAATGAAATCATAAATGACATGTACCTGCAAAAATATAAATTATTAATACTTATCAATTTTTTTAGTTATAACTTATAACTTTATTTATGATATATAAATATTAAGAATTTACCATTTTGAAATGTCATGGTACATTATGAACTTATTTATACAGATTCAAAATAAATTGTAATTATTATTAATACAACATTATTTAGATATTATGTAGTAGGTATGTTTTGTGATTTTTGATAGTTTTACTAGTAAATAATTATTTAAACATTTAAGCCACCAAAAATAAGACGTTTAATAAAATATAAATATTTTCATTGATAGTTAAATTAAAATAAATTATCCTTTCCAGAATTCAATAAATTAAAGTGAATTTAAAAACAATGTGTTTTTTATTTTATTTTTATATTTGAATACATAGATATCATACTTTTATAAGGTAATAATTGATCTCATTACCTATTATTTTTTTTTTTTTCAGTATTCACCAATGACTATCTTATACGACCCAACGATTAGAAAAGATTCTACTACCAATGGTGTTGCATCGCCACAATTTGCCACTGAACAAGAGCTTTGTCTCATGTACTTTGATAAATGGAGCGAACAACACCAAATCGACTTTGTCGAACACCTATTATCTCGTATGTGTCATTACCAACATGGACACATCGACACATATCTAAAACCTATGTTACAAAGAGATTTCATATCACTATTACCCAGTAAAAATTTTATATTATAATACAATTTAATATAATTTTACATATAAATAAAATAATATTTAATTGTGTTTTAGAAAAAGGTTTAGATCATGTGGCTGAAAATATTTTATCTTATCTTGATGCCGATTCTTTATATGCTGCAGAGTTGGTGTGTAAAGAATGGTATAGGGTAATTTCAGAAGGTATGCTTTGGAAAAAACTTATTGAACGTAAAGTACGCACCGATTCATTATGGCGAGGACTTGCTGAACGAAGAGGATGGCAAGTTTAATATTATTATTTATTATACTGTAAATTTTAAATAAAATATTTATGTTGTTACTTTTCAGGATTCAGTACTTGTTCAAACCAAAACCAGGTGAACATCACCCAGACCACTTCTCCTATAGGGCTCTGTTTCCTAAAATTATACAAGACATAGAAGTATGTAATAAAATTTTTTACTAAATATTTTAATAGTCTCAATTATATTGCTATTAATAATATTATTTAAAATAATTATTTTATTATAATTATTATAGCATTAACTATTTAAATTTTTTACTGCAGTATTAATTTTAAAATAATAGTATGAAAAAAAAATATTTCCATCATCATATTTCAATATTTATATTATTTATTTTTGTTTTATAACGTAATGTATATTCATTTTGTTATATATTAATATTAAATTTATTATAGTTTCATGAACAATACATCCTTATATTATTTTATTTGTATTATCTTTTATAGTAAATTAGGTATATATACAAAATGTAAATATATGTATAATTTATGATTTTAATTATTATAACTAACCAAAAAAGTTAACGTAATTATTATATATTGTTTCTTCAGAGTATAGAATCAAATTGGCGAACAGGCCATTTTCTATTACAAAGGATAAATTGCCGTTCAGAAAATTCCAAAGGAGTTTACTGTTTACAATATGATGACAATAAAATTGTCTCAGGTTTACGTGATAATACCATTAAAATATGGGATAGAAATACGTTAGAATGTGTTAAGGTAACTAATTTTAGTATTTTAAAAATGAAATATATTAAAATGCTTTCTTTAGGTATTAACTGGTCATACCGGATCAGTTTTATGTTTACAATATGATGACAAAGTGATTGTGAGTGGTTCCAGTGATAGTACAGTTCGTGTATGGAACGTTGCCACTGGTGAAATGGTCAATACTTTAATACACCATTGTGAAGCAGTCTTACATTTAAGGTTTAGCAACAATATGATGGTTACTTGTTCAAAAGTCAGTTTTAATAGAAAAATTAATTTTGTTGCTATTATATTTTTTATTTTTTTAATATTTTATTTTTAACTATTTTATAGGATCGATCAATAGCTGTATGGGATATGGTATCACCCAGTGAAATGACCCTACGCCGTGTCTTAGTTGGTCATCGAGCTGCAGTAAATGTAGTAGATTTTGATGATAAATACATTGTATCAGCTTCTGGAGATCGTACTATTAAAGTATGGAATACATCAAGCTGTGAGTTTGTCCGTACTCTAAATGGCCACAAACGTGGTATTGCCTGTCTTCAATATAGAGATCGATTAGTTGTTAGTGGAAGTTCTGATAATACTATCAGGTACTTAAAAATATATATTATATGTATTCATCTATAGATATAAAATTATATTTATTTTACCATTTTTAGATTATGGGATATTGAATATGGTGCATGTTTGAGAGTACTTGAAGGTCATGAAGAATTAGTACGATGTATTCGATTTGATAGTAAAAGAATTGTTAGTGGAGCTTATGATGGGTAAGTGTTTAATGCATTTAGATTAAAATTACACTATTCACATATTTATTTTCTATATCTAAAAATAGACAAAGTTAAACGACAAGTTTACTTACTACATTTTAGTGTAATTTGTTTATGATTAATAGTAATTTTACCCCCCGTATAATTGATTATAGAATAGTCTATTCTATAATTAATAGCATTATACAATTTATTGAGATTAATATAAACTACTTAGCTAAATAATATTCATATTATATAAAATTACACACAATCCAAAAAAACCAGATGATACTAAATTGATTTAATTTTGAAAACTTACCTAATTAGGTAAAATAATTTGTGTAATTTCATTCACTACCTTTTTTGTTGTCAATTATTTTATTGGAATTTTTAATCTATTTCTATTTTTCTAATGTTTTTTATATGTGTTATAAATTCTATATGTAGAATGCTAATAATTTCATTGCATGTATATGATGTCATTAAAATATAAATACATCAATTGTCCAAAATTGACAAGTAAATTAAAATCATTCGGTGCATTTGATGTACAACACTTTTCAATCACCAATTTTTTATCAATTATGGTTACTTTATTATTTATTAATTATTTAGTTTTCTAATGATAATTACATTATTCATTGTGATTATTTTAATCAATTATATATTTTAATTTGGTTTTTGTATCACAATATGTCATATAATTAATCTTTTTAGAAAAATCAAAGTATGGAATTTAGTAGCTGCCTTAGATCCAAGAGCTCCAGCATCAACTCTTTGTCTCCGCACACTTATGGTAAGGTTTTCGCACTACATACACTTTTATGATTTATTGTTTTTTCGTGATTGAGAGAGGAGGAATTTTTATCCGGCAGGAGCACACAGGACGAGTATTCCGACTCCAGTTTGATGAGTTTCAAATAGTCAGTTCCTCGCATGATGACACTATACTTATTTGGGATTTCCTTAACTATAACGATACAAATAATTCCACAGCAGGTCCATCATCAAATAATGGTATCATGCATAGTAGTAATGTGACTCATTCTAATGATACCCTTCCTCCATTACCACCGGGTATAGTATATAATTTTGATAATATTAAATGCAATATATTAATATTATTATTTTCAGGTTTTGAGTGATCCAATGGAATAGTCATCTATAATTGACTGAAATCTGTAGTTTGTGTACAATTAATACCGAACTTGTCGTAAGATATCACTGAAGATGGTAAAATAATCTGTCACATCTTGTTCTCATTCTATTTACTTATATATACTAATATATATGTATAATTAATTCTACATAACGCCCAAAATAACTGTGCCAATGAATGTTCCCAACTATCGTTCTTATTTGTATGTACATGGGATGTTTATAATTTTGAATATGTACACAATACAAATTTTTATGTTTACATAATATATATTTATATATATATGTGTGTGTGTATGTGTGTGTTTGTATGTGTATGTGTGTGTATATTAATGCATTTGAAACTTATAAATATAAATTAAATATATTTATATGCACACACATATTTTTTAGAAGCGCCTAATTGCTTAAAATATTTAATTAATTTTAAACTTGATATCTGTGATTTTTCATTATGAATTTTCAAAAAATAAATAAATTCTCCCTCCTCCTGACTAAGTGCAATGACACATATTTTCCTTTTTTTATTAATCATAATTGTACATCATGTTTGTTTTAATAACAAATTATGTTTGTATGTGTAAGATAATCAATTTCTATGTTTCTATAATATATTAAATGCAAAACAAAAAGTCATCAATACTAATAATTGTATAGTCCCTATTTGAATAAGTTTTAATTAAAATTTTCTTTGTATAAAAGTGATTTTGTATAATTTATATAATTATTATGAAATACAAATTATATTAGAAAAAATTTTAAAGTTGTGTTGATAAATTTTATTAATTGTACATTATCCATTTCCCGTTAATACTATGTTAGATTGAACTTAAATGATATTCTTGTTGCATTAGATTGATTTGCAGACATTTGAAAACCATTTTTTAGATTGGTAACAACGTAAACTTGTACAATGTGCACATCTTAAAAGAAATTTTGGACTAACTGGTTTATTTTCTCTGAGATGTTGTGCCACTAAATCAGCCATGGCATCAATAAATAAAGGATGATCATTAGGTGCAGCAGCTCTACGAATATTTTTGACACCCAACTACAATAATATATAATGTGAATTAAATTTCAAATTGATTTAAAGAAATATGAAAGTTAGGTTAGGTTCTATTCTATTATTAAAGTGTTTAAGAGGACATCATATCCCAATACTTGTATATTTTTCTGAAATTCTATCTCCATTTATAAGTCTAAATAGCCTTATTGGTAAATTAAAATCCATAATAAGTATCTAATTTTAATCATCAATAAACAAATATGATTCCTCTTAAAACCCAATTTTTAATATATTATGAAGTAACTTACTTCTTCACCAAGTTCTTTACAATATTCTATATCCAGTTCATGTAATGTTTCTATATGTTCATTAACAAATGCAATAGGCACTAGTATAAAATTTCTTTTGCCTTGCTTTACATAACCTTAAAAATAATTCCAAATATATATTTTTTTATATAAAATTAATTAATGAAGGTATCAGATATATATTATAAAAATCATAAATAAATTTTAAATAACCTTTTAATGCATCATCAGTGAACGGTCCCAACCAAGGCAATGGGCCAACTTTTGATTGCCAAACTAATGCGTAAGGGTAAGCATATCCTAATTCTTCCATTACCGCATGCACTGTCGCACTAACTTCTGAAGGATATGCATCACCTCGGTTGACAGCCTAAGAACAAAATAAAAATTCAAATGAAAAAAAAATCATTAAATGTATAATATTCAAATATTTGTAATTAAGGGAATTTGAAAAGTCAATTTTCTTTCTCTGTCTAACACACATAAAAGATAGGGATTTAGACGTTTTCTACTTCTGACGTTACGATCGATCTAGTTATGCGATAATGGATTTGAATTCGTTAGAAAGTCTAATTTAGATCGACTTTCCCACTTTTTTTAAATTTTTTTCTCATTGCTGAAACAAATTTTATTTAAACATTTATAAATATTCAATTTTTGAAGAATTTAGAACAAAAAAGTAGGAAAGTCGATGTAAAGTAGACTTTCTAACTAATTAAAATATGTTTTCAGGTCCCTTATCACATAACTAGATCGATCGTAATGTTGGAAGTAGAAAACTTCTAAATCCCTATCTTTTATGTGTGTTAGACAGAGAAAGAAAATTAACGTTTCGAATCCCCTTAATAGAGCTTCAAGTATGAATTGTGGATTCACGGTTAAACAACGTACCTAGTTGCACAAAATGTAAATAAAAAATTAATTAAATCTAAATTTAGTACAGTCCTGGTAATTGCAAAACAACAATACAGGCCGAGTCAGTGGTATATTTAGGATTTAATCAAGTGGGGGATATGTATCAACAAATATTAAATTGATCCAAGATCCAAGTGGAAATAATTTAGGCAAATGTAATTTTATCTATTAAAAAATATCACTAAAAAATGGTTACAAGGGGGAGGGTGATTTATCATCCATATCCTTCCCGTAAATATGCCACTGACTGTAGTATTGTGTGGTATATATTTAACATTATCAATAATTTAATAAATTATTAGCATTGATACATAAAAAAAATTACTTTTAGGGGTAAAGAATGTGCTGAAAATAGTATAATAACACTATCTCTATCACTTTCAGAAAATGTCTTTAATTCGTCTGAAATTCTTGAACCAATTGCTTTAATTAACAATGGATGTGTTGCCCATCGATCAATAATGCTCATTTTTAAATCTTCTGGAAATTGTCTATAAAATAAAAAAAATAATTTAATATCAATACAAGTGTTATATATATATATATATATATATAATTTTAAAAAAAGAGCTGATACTCCTGCAGCAGGGATATAGGTGTGCAAATCATAGTATTTAATTTTAATTAGAATTTGAATGCAATGATAAACCATTGCATTTAAAAATACGATTCTGAGCGAAATTCAGTCAGATAATATAGGTATTGAATAATATATTGCTGTTTTTTCTAACGCATAGGGTCAATTTTGAGAAATTCTAAAAATACCAACACATTCACTTTTCATTCAGAATCATATCCTATTCGTGACAATTGGAGCATTATTTTGAGTAGTAGGTGTCTTTTGTAATACTTTCATATGATGTTAAGTAATATGTAAATATACTTTAGTAAAATTTTCAGACCTTATTGCCCAAAATTGCCAATTTTATCAAACATTATATACATAAAAACGATAATTTAACTATACATATATTCAAAGTCCTATATTTTGTAAAAATTAACGTAACGGTTCCAAAATTTTACCACATATATATAGTACCCATGAAAACACATTTCAAGTCTCTAACTTAAAAATTGCCCGAGTTATCATGAAATATTGAAATCGAAATCATTAAAATTTCAGTTTTCGTGAAAAATGCCGTTCATATTTTCTACTGCTTAGGATCAATTTTGAGAAATTCGGAAAATGACTTGAATAAAATACCAAATACATCCACTTTCCAACCGGAAACATATGCTATTCGTGCATATCGAAGCATTATTTCAGGTAGTAAAAGTGTCTTCATGCTTAAAAACAAAGACGCAGCATTGTAAAACCAATACATTTTTCGCTTCGCTTAGAATATAAAATATATATTAAATTATTTACTTTTTTTGGAAATGTGAAAAAATTGCATTAAAACTCGATCCACTTGTAGCACAGCTGTATTGGGGATATTGTGAAAACAGTATTACCCTTTTAACGCCATCTCTAAAAATAAATATCATACAATTTTAATAACATTAATAACACAATATATTAAATACCAATTATATTCAATACGCACTTTTTTATTTGTTCTAAAGTACTTTCAGTTAGTGGATCAACATATCTAAAAGCAACATAATGTTTATGTGGAGCAGAACTGGGAGATATTTTGTCTAATTTCCCGCATAATAAATTTCCCTAATACCATATAATGTAAATTATAAATAGACTTCACCATTCTTAATTACCTAACATAAATACATAATTTAATTGTTCTTACTTGAATGTTAGTCCATTTCAATATCGGTGATCCTCCACCAATTTCAGCATATTTCTTTTGTACTTCCGACGTTCTTCTTCTGGCAATATACGGTCCTAGAGTACTGAAAAAATTCAATACGCAGTCATGATTTTTGCTCACTTGTATTGAAATAATAACTCAGACATTATTATGATTATTTATTTATGTTCACACTTTTGAAAAGGTAATTGCATCATGTCTCGATCAGTCATTATTCCTCGTAGGTAATCATGAACTTGGTCAACATGTTGCGGCCCCCCCATATTCATCATAACTATGGCAGTTTTCACTTGAGTTGACATAAATCGATCAGTTAGATCTAAACCCATTATATATACATAGAATTAAAAAGACTTTACAATGATCATAAATGCTTGCCAAATATTACCTGAGACTGGAAGTCTATTAAATAGCTTCAGAGACGAAAACATATTATTTTCCTTTATAATAAATTACCACCTAAGTATCAAGTAAACATCTAATTAATTATTTTATGAATAAAAATAATATATTATTATTATAAATTAAATAAATAATTATTTTAAAAGTAACATTTTACTCAATAGTAATTATCTAATAATTATTAATTTAATAATTTCAAATTTATGGTTTTATCTTTTATCACAACACAATATTAACACTCTTATCTATTATCAAAACAAAATTGTTAATCCTTTACTCCTTTATAATATATAAATATTAATAAATACATAGGTATGTAATTAAATTCATACATAAATCAATCCCAGTGTATATAAATTATATGCTATATTATACTTAAATGATGACCTACGTTGTTATGTAATAATTATTGTATTATATAACAGTATTTTTATTTTACTCTACACCACATTTATTTTTTAATATACCTAATAAAAATATAAACATGAAATTTAAAACGTATTATATTCTTATACATTTAATCATTGTAATCATATATGCACGATCCATCTATATTATTGTTTTTTTAGTTTTCATACACAATATAATCAATGAATACCTTCCAGAAAACTTGCTATAGATACCTGAGGTTTAAAACATTAATGTGGATTAAAATATTTTAATAATACATATTATGAATAAAAATATAGTTTCATATTATTAAATTATTTTATTTTATTTTATTTTTTACAATATAATTATATTTAAGTACATTTACCAAAAAAGTCACAATTTCAAGTTACAAATTGAATTTTCTAATAAAATTACAAATCAATTAACATTTATTACATATTCACATACTTCACATACTAATTAATTATAATGGTTTTAAAAATTATTATATTTTATGACATGTTAGACATATTTTATTTGTATCATAACTGCATCTACAAAAAGAAAAAAAATATTTATCGTAAATAGATTTATCTACAATATTTCAATTAAAATAAAATAAAAGTAAAAATTAACAATTTAAATATAAAATATAATAGGTAGGTTACTAAATACTTACAAATATAATAAATACATATAACAAAATGTGTCTCTACATTTCTCACAGAAATCTAATCTTTCTTTTTGTTACATTTATGTAGAGTACTATTACAAATTTTTGAATTCTGTAAATATTAAAATAAAAAAATTATATCCTTATTTAGTTATATATATTAAATTTAAAAATGTACCGTGATGGAAGTATTAGGTACAGACAATTTTCCATCAAAAGTCAATTGCAATTGTCTATATGATTTATTATCACGTGGCATATTTTCAACTATCACAGGTTCTACTAATGTTGGAAAAGATAATTTAGCTCCTTCAAACAATAATCGTTTCGTCTTTTCTAAAACAAATTGTAAATATTTTAAAAATCAAATGTTTTCACATAAACGTATAATATGTAGTTATGTACTAATTACTTACCATATATTTTTGACATTTTCAATGGTCCCATAACTCCATTGGCAACTTGTTTATCTCCAATGTGTACTTTTAATTGAGGACACATATCAATTTCATAAGGATACTTTCTTTTATTCATGATGGTGTTGGAAAAAGGTATAATTCTGTATTCGTAAAAAATTTAATAAGGTCTATAAATATAATAAAAATGAGAAAAATAATACTTATGTGTTATGTGTTTTATATATATATATAGTTGACTATAAATTAAATTATAATAGCACTGAACAATTTATTATAAATTATGTTAATACTGAACTAAGAACGGTGAGAACTTTATTATTGTAAGAGTATACGTATTAAGTACTATTTTAATATATTATAATAAATTTCAAATTCATAAATCATAATTAGTTTTTCAGACTCCAGAATGCATCCATATAAAAATTTAAAATATTACAACAAATAAATAATATATTATAATACAATTAAATTCTAGTAACGAATATTATTATCAAATAAATTGATAATAGAAATGAATGATAAGATAAAAACCCAAAGATGTACTTATAATAATTACAAGTTCTTTGTATATTTAGGATTTTAGAATAACATGACTTGTATTTTATTGTTGTAAAGTAAATAAGTACCTATGTGCTATGTTATAATTCGCTTGTCATAGGACATCAAACAAAAGTGTTATAACGTGACCATTACGTACGAAAACGCTTTTATTTTAAAGTTTTCTTAGCAGTTATTCTCATAAACTTTTTGAAAATATTTTATTTTAATTATAAAAATTAACAAGATGAATATAACGTCAGCAGCAGGCGTTATATCGTTGCTGGACGAGCCAGCATCTGAATTGAAAATCTTCGCACTCCGTAAGTTAGATACTATTGTAGATGAATTTTGGCCTGAAATATCTGAAGCCATTCAAAAAATCGAATTTCTCCACGAAGACAAAACATTTTCCCAACAAAGTTTGGCAGCTTTAGTTGCTAGCAAGGTATATTATCATCTTGGATCATTTGCAGACTCTTTGCAGTACGCTTTGGGTGCTAGTGATTTATTTGATGTAAACGCACGCAATGAATATGTAGAAACAATCATTGCTAAATGTATCGATCACTATACAAAATTGCGATTGGAGGCTGCAGAAAACACTAGTTCATCTCCTACAATGGATGTACGTCTAGAAGCAATTGTTAATCGTATGTTTCAAAGATGTTTAGATGACAAGCAGTATAAACAAGCATTAGGTTTGGCTTTAGAAACAAGGCGTATGGATATCTTTGCTAAATCCATAGAGTCATCAGATAATGTAAATGAAATGTTGTCTTATGCTTTCCAAGTGGCAATGAGCACTATTGAAAATCGTAGTTTCAGAAGTATAGTGTTACGTAGTCTAATTAGCCTGTATCGAAATCTAGAAGTACCAGACTATGTGAATATGAGCCAATGTTTCATTTTTTTGGATGACCCCAAATCTGTAGCACAACTCCTTGAAGGTCTTATCCAAAATAATGACGAAAAAAATTGTTTAATGGCATATCAAATAGCATTTGATTTATATGAATCGGCTACCCAACAATTTTTATCTAGTGTACTTGAATCTTTAAGACAAACAGCACCAATTCCTTCTGCTACTCATGTCATTAAAGCAATCCCTGCAGCCCAGAGTAGTACAGATAAAGAAAATGTAACTCCAGCTATAGCTGTTGCTTCAGCTGATATTGCTGCTGTTCAACCTGTTATCGAAGAACGGTCTTTTGAATCTCTAGGACCTGATGATAAATATCGACAAGAAGTAATTCAAAAATTAACCAAAGTATTAAGTGGAGAAGTCAGTATTGAGCTACACTTACAATTTTTAATTAGAAGCAATCATACTGATATGTTGATTTTAAAAAATACCAAAGAAGCAATTCGTGCAAGTGTTTGTCATACAGCTACAGTTATCGCCAATGGTTTTATGCATAGTGGTACTACTAGTGATCAATTTTTAAGGTAGGTAAATTAAGTTTTATTTCTAGTACTATTGTATAATAATTTTATTAGGTATGTAATATAATAATATAAAATAATTTATTTTAGAGATAATTTGGAATGGTTGGCTAGAGCTACAAATTGGGCAAAATTATCAGCCACTGCTTCTCTTGGTGTTATTCATAGAGGTCATGAGACAGACGCTCTTGAACTTATGCGCAGTTATTTACCTCCTAGAGAAAACAATTCATCGGGTAGTTCGGGATATAGTGAAGGTGGTGGTCTATTCGCTTTAGGTTTAATTCATGCTAACCATGGTGCAGCCATCAATGATTATCTTCTTGGACAACTTAAAGATGCACATAATGAAGTAAAATTAATAAATTAAATATATCAAATATACCTATTATTTATATATTTTTTTAAATTCTAGATTGTAAAACATGGTGGATGTTTAGGAATTGGTCTTTCAGCAATGGGAACAAGTCGTGAAGATATTTATGAACAATTGAAATTTAACATGTATCAAGATGATGCTGTAACTGGTGAAGCTGCTGGATTAGCTATGGGTTTGGTTATGTTGGGATCAAAAAATGGTGAAGCTCTTCAAGATATGGTTGCATATGCACAAGTAACACAGCATGAAAAAATTTTAAGAGGCTTAGCTGTTGGAATATCATTTGTTATGTATGGTCGTTTGGAAGAAGCTGACCCATTAATTACTTCTTTGTTACAAGATAAAGATCCAATATTGCGTCGTTCTGCAATGTATACAATATCAATGGCATACTGTGGAACTGGAAGTAATACTGCTATTAGAAAATTGTTGCACGTTGCTGTTTCTGACGTCAATGATGATGTACGTCGTGCAGCTGTAACAGGTTTAGGATTTTTATTATTTAGAACACCAGAACAATGTCCTCAAGTTGTCAGTTTACTTGCGGAAAGTTACAACCCTCATGTTAGATATGGTGCAGCAATGGCTCTTGGTATTGCTTGTGCTGGAACAGGACTCAAAGAAGCCATTAATTTACTAGAACCAATGACCAATGATCCAGTAAATTACGTACGTCAAGGCGCATTAATTGCGTCTGCAATGATATTAATTCAACAAACAGAAACCACTTGTCCTAAAGTCAAAGATTTCCGTACATTGTATGCTAAAGTAATAACTGATAAGCATGAAGACGTCATGGCTAAGTTTGGAGCTATTCTAGCTCAAGGTATCATTGATGGTGGTGGTCGTAATGTTTCAATTTCCTTAGAATCGAGAACTGGACATACCAATATGTTAGCAGTTGTTGGTTTATTATTGTTCACCCAATATTGGTATTGGTTCCCTTTGGCTCATTGCTTAGCATTAGCTTTTACACCTACATGTATTATTGCATTAAATGCACAACTCAAAATGCCTCTCCTAGAATTAAAAAGTAATGCAAAACCATCATTATATGCTTACCCTGCCCCAATGGAAGAAAAGAAGCGAGAGGAGCGAGAGAAGGTCACTACTGCTGTATTGAGTATTGCAGCACGAGCAAAACGTCGTGAAGGTAGTAACGCAAAAATTACTGAACCATCCACAAGTGAAAAAATGGAAATTGATGAAAAAGAAGCATCAACTAGTAAAAAAAAGGATGAAAAGAAAGAAGAACAAAAACCAGAACCCAACTTTGAGGTGTTAAATAACCCAGCTCGAGTAATGAAACAACAATTAAAACACTTACAGTTAGTAGAAAATTCTTCTTATCAGCCCTTAAAAGATGTTTCTATTGGTGGTATAATAATGACAAGATTTACTAAAATTGGTGTTGAAGATGAACAGTTGGTTGAACCTGTTGCAGCATTCGGCCCTAAACCAGAAGATGACAAAGAACCCGAAATGCCAGAACCTTTTGAGTACACGGATGATTAATATGTTAAATATAATATTTATGTTAATAAAAGTGTTGTTTATCATAACAAACATTGTATCATTTTTTTCTATTAATTTAGTCTATTATAATAATTGAAAATGTAAAATCTTGAATTAATTATAATTTATATATATACATTTAAATAGACCGATATTTTTTTTTTATGAGTGGTTTTTTTTATTTATATATAAAAATTATTCAATATTTAATATATTTTATAATTATAAATATTTATATTATGATATGTAACAAATTTTAATTACAATATGTGAAATAGCAAATCAGTTGTTGGTAATTATCTAATATTATTATATAATAATTCAGTTTCATAAAATTAAGTTTATATTTAATATTTCATTTTGTTTTAATAATTTAATAAAATATGGAACTCCACATTAATGCTTAAATGATAAAATATTTATTAGTTGTGCAAAATTTATACATTCTCTATTATATTGAGTATTGGTATTTGAAATATACAATATTTTGAAGTAAATTGAAATTCAAGTTTGAGATTTTATATTAAATATAAATATATGAAAAATGACAATTTTTGGAAACAAAATACTATTTGATTTTATTCTTTTTGATGGTGTTTATCCATGTTTAATAAACTGGTCAAAATTACTTAATTACTTAATATTAATTAATATTTTAAATAGCACATTTTTTTTTCATCAATTTTCATAATATTACATTGAATATCTACTACATTTTTGTAGTCCAAAATATCTAAAAATTTCATAAAATATAAGTTAAACTTATAACAGAAATTAAAAATGTGTAACCACATTTATCATTATTAAAAATATGTTGACCAAACTGCCCTGAAGTGAAATTTTTTTCTTTTGCATATACATATATTTATATAAACAAAGAAATCGAATAAAGTGGCTTGACCACAAGTTTACTTGTTGGATTTGAATCCATTTTCAAGAATACGATTATCATTGTCATCGGATTGATAGGAGAAAAATAGGTAGTTTTTGTAGATTGTAGCATAAAATTCACGCTTTCCAAAAAATTGTATCATTTTGATTTTATTAATGACATGTTTGTGCATGACGTGTGTTAACCCGGCTTTCTACATAAGAGAAAAGAGTGCAAGAGTCAAAGTTCCAACAATATATAAATCACTTAATACTTATAAGTTATAATATTATATTAATAACTAATAAAGTAATAAGTAATAATTTACTTCTCACATGTCATATGTCATACAATACTGCGAAACACACATAAAAAAATAGAAATTGCCTATACATAACTCCTATGAAATTGTATAGTCTTAATTATTGTTATGTCTATTGTCTAATGAAAAGCAATTACGATTAACATTAAAGATAATTTTTAATTAATTTAAATTATTAATTAATTTTTAATCTTTAATTAAGACTACATTTTATAAGCATAATTATATCACTTATTATTATTCATAAATAACAACTACATTGATATTATAAATATATAATTGTTTGTAGTTAATAGACTTGTGTATTGAGTATTTTGATATAATATTAATTATAATTCTTAATTAATGTTATGTCTAACGGATAACATTTAACATCATTATTATATAACAGATCATTTTAAGACTATTATTTGTAGACTATATTATTTTTATAAACAACACGTTTATATATCATTGGAGATATGGTGCTAGAGCTATTTTACTCTTTTCAAATATTTATGTTTTAAATAAAATATACATTTATTTTATCCTTTAATCGTATTTATAACTCTATAATATATATCACATATAAAATATATAAAATCAAGAGTTAGAAAACTAGGTTCACAACAATGTTATCTTATTAGATGTATAAATCACATAAACCAAAGTTAAAAAAACGTTTTGAATGTTTTAAAAAAAAGTCCATTTAAAAGTGTACCTACATAATAACCACCTAAAGTGGTATTGTGGTATAAGTATTATTTTAATATTATTTAAATAGTATTTTTTAAATTGCTAAAAACAACATTCAAAGTTAAGGATTTTTCTTCAGCAACATTGTAATTTCATGTTTAATGGTATATACATCGATGCAGTGTTATTTTGTATTTTAGGTACCTACTTAAAAAGTTTTATGTAGCCAAATCTGGCAAATAAGGGAAGTACACCAAAGGTGAAGTGTTATGATAGAATTTACAATTGGTTACTGATTGTCAAGTTATATTATATGGGAAAGAGAGCCCATGCAAATGGAAGTGTTCTCATTTTCACTATGGACCCCTAGAAAAACTCAGACCGCATATTTATTGGAAAGACTATATACAGGTATGTATTATAGTATATATATTATCGAATAATTAAAAAATATTGGATATAGTTGATATAATAAATAACATTGATATTATATTCATAACATTTTCAACATGGTTAGCATAGTATATACTATACTGCATAATGTATATTATAAGTTTAATATAATATAAAACAAAATGATGAACACATCAATACAACTATACAATTCAATAGTTTTAATAAAATTAACTAAATGTAATTTGTAAGTGCCATTTTTTAGGTGCAAAATGATTTTAAAATGTAACTACTTTTTTTTTTTTAAAAAAAAAATAACAATACTGTGAAAAACAAATAGTAATAAATTAAAGAAGTCTATGAGATAATTATATTTTGAATAACCACATAGAAATATTAATAAATAGGAAACATGTCGTATATAATTTTCCTAAGTAAAGCAGTTTTATCCTAACCAATGAAAAGGATAATTTTGCGATAAGTCTAAATTGCCAAAGTTTTCATCAGAATACCAAACTAAAGATCAATATGAACTTAAGATTTCTGTTTCATCAATTTAGACAATTCTATACCCATTGTTGCTGGACTTCTAGTAACAACCACACCAGCCTAAAAATATACACATATAATTCATTAAAACTTTTATTTATTGGAATAATATTTTTGCTATTTGCGGAATTATCCATGTTTTATTTTTGGTTCTGTCGTTTCGGAACCAAAACCAAAACATGGATAATTCCACAAACAGCAACAATAATATACAAATATGCTATTAATAATTTAATTCTCAATTACCTGTTCCAATGCTTTAATTTTGTCTTGAGCACCACCTTTCCCCCCAGATATAATTGCCCCGGCATGCCCCATACGACGACCTGGTGGTGCTGTTAAACCAGCAATGAAAGATACAACTGGTTTAGCATTTGGACCCTTTAAAAAACATATTATAAATAAATTTGATTATTTAAATTATCTTTAAATATAATCAATTACTCACAGAGTTATGTTCCTTCAAATAATCAGCGGCCATTTCTTCTTGTTGTCCACCAATTTCGCCAATAAGAATAATACCTTGTGTATTTGGATCAGCCAAGAATGCTTCCAAGCAATCAATAAAATCAGTACCATTAAATGGATCACCACCAATACCAACACATAATGTTTGCCCAAGACCAACTTGAGACGTTTGATGTACTGCTTCATATGTAAGAGTACCAGAACGTGATACCACACCAATAGATCCTTTTAAATGAATATGACCAGGCATGATACCAATTTTACACTAAATATTTACGTGACAAAAATTAAATTTTTGTATTTTTTATTATTATTAGACAGCTAATAAAATATATCAACATACTTGCTGTGGGGCAATGATTCCAGGACAATTTGGTCCAAGCAGCCTAGACTTATTTTGTCTAATTAATTTATGTTTGACTCGTACCATATCTTGTTGAGGAATTCCTTCTGTAATACAAACAATTAAAGGAACCTCAGCATCTATAGCTTCAGAGATTGCTTTTGCTGCTCCTGGAGGTGGTACATAAATAACTGTAGCCTCTGCTCCAGTTTTTTCTCTCGCCTGTAATAAAAAAACAATAAAAATTAAATGCTTTAAATAAATATAAATATAAATTAACTTACTTCTTGAACAGAATTAAAAATTGGTAATCCTAAATGTTCTTTTCCTCCTTTACCAGGAGAAACTCCACCTACCATATTAGTGCCATATTCTATAGCTTGAGTAGTATGAAATGTACCTTGTTTACCAGTCATTCCTTGACAAATTACTTTAGTATCTTTTGTTAAAAGTAAATTTTTTCTAGTTTCTGCATAAATTCTTGGATCAATTGTATTTGATGATGAACGTATACCCATCAAATTACATACTAGATAAAAAAAAAAAATATATATATAATATGAAGTTTTTATTCTAAGAAAAATATAATTATTTTATTATTATAATAAAAAAAAAAGGACATTATTTTTGGATTCAATTGAAATTAAATCAAAATAAACAGTTCAACAATTTTATTATTAATAAATACTACCAACAAATAAACATTATAGTGTAAAATATGTATAAAATATTCACACATTTGTAAATATTTGAATTTTTATCACAGAAAAAATTATTGTGATACATTAAAACATGTCAAATATATATTACATAACATTTACATAGCTTATAGCCTTCACGTATGTATACCCCAAAAAGACAATAAAATATTATAGAATTGGACTAATTTAGATATATTATTGAAAAAATTACAGGGGTCAAATGTTGGGACCAGGAAGTAATTTCATGAATCATGATGTATCTAAGGTAATTATTGTTAAATGCCAAGCCCTTCTGGCGCTAGATCGGTAAAATGATCAAACTTGAATCGAGATGGAATTTTTGTAAAAAAAAAAAAAAAGGCTCACCTGCAATTCTGGAAAAAATTCTAGTGGAAGCAGCCATTATTGTGCGTGTAGGTATTGAATAACGTCAACTAAAACGAAACGCGTAAAAAATACTAAAACAATATTAATTCTCGAGGAAATAAAAAACCGCTTCACTAGTTCACTACACCAAGTCCAAGTGATAAGAGACCAGGAAAAGGTCGACGGCTCACGGCTGTTCACAAAACCTACGATAATAATAATATCTACCCCCTACCCACTAATAGATATAATTCATACGGGAAAATTGATTGTTATATCATAAATGCTCATACAAAATAATCCGCTGGCCAAAACATATGTACACACAGTGTAACCGACCACCTAATAATCAAATGGTTCACCTAATGGTTAATGAGTTCCTATAACACGACACACTGTTTCATCCTTGTGCCCATAGATATTGTAAGATCCGTAGAATATTCTATAATATATACTCCATTAAATAAAGATATTCTATGAGTATACAGTACTACAACAATAGTACAATAGTACACCGTATTACAATTTACAAATAACCACCCAGTGAAGAGAAGGGAACACCACCACGGCACCCTTCTCTGCACTTTGAAAGTATGAACAATATGAAATCAACTTCTAAGCCCTACGGGTTTTCTAACATAACCAGTAACCTTGTATAATTCTTGTCCATCGTTACCACTATTCAGTGACCACGACTGACCAGTATTCTGTAGTATGTAACTATGTAACCTGTAACCCGAATCCGTATCCCACAATAATAATATGCAATAAATAGTAATTAAATCTTCAATGCGAATGCAGTTGTATCACTATTTTACTAATCAGTAATCCTAATCACTATTCAATATTCATTGTCATTCCTTTGTAGATTAGTTTTCACTGTCTGACGTCTGTACTGTTATATATGTACTTTTGTATTATACTATTCACTATTCAGTATTCATTATGAGTGCGGTGCTCCGTTGAGTCATCGAGAACTGAGAAGTGTAAACTAGTAGGAGAAAGAGAAGTTGATCGTAATTCATACTTATTTTCTCTCGTCACCGTAGTACCTATTACCTATAACCTATTCTATTACCTACTGTACCGTTGGTGATACAATTTACTATTTAGTATAGATTGATCTCAAGTGACAAGTATGAATGGTCATGACTTATTGAGTTTTTTCATTTTTATTACTACTATAAACATTACTTATTAATATTATAATATTTATATAATATTTACTGCGTTTATTGCCCATAAATATGTTATTAATTAAAATAAATAAGTATCAAAGCTTACAATTTTTATTCCAAAGTAAATGTCAGTATATTAACAGAGATGTACCTGGTTTGCGATTACAACAACTGTCATCAAACAAGGAATAGTTTCAACTTGACACACTAATTGTGTAATTTGATCATTTATTATTTATTCAATACGAATATATTTTTTTTAATTTGCAATTTATTACAATACTGACATGTTACAATTTAATTAATTGAAGTGAAGTTTCATCGTGATGTGTACTAAAAGACATGAACCAGAACAACCGATTATATATACTTTGCTTCAAGAAGATCCATTGCGAGAACTATTTGAAGCATGTAAATCTGGGGATCTAAACAAAGTCAGACGACAGATAAATTCTGAGACAGTCAATGCTAGAGACACAACAGGCAGAAAGAGCACTCCTTTACATTTTGCTGCAGGTATTATGTTATTATAATTTATTCACTAAGTATCAAATTAATACATTTATTGTTTCATAATATTAATTAATAATTATCACTTATTATCTATATTATTTTATAAATATAACTTTTTTTATTTCTAAGAATATTTAAGATTAAATTAGAGGGATTTTTTTTTTATTGAAATAAAGTTTCATTTCTACTAATTTTATTAGAGGGGATTAATTATTAAAAAAAAAAAGAATTGTGTATAAATTTTGTATGTATATAAAAACTGGTATATTTATGTGTGATAAATTTAAATAAATAAACATATTTAATTTAAAACAAATGAAATAATAGAAAGTAATGATATAATACAATTTATAACTTATTTAATGCAAAATAAACATTATAGGATTTGGACGTCGTGATATTGTCGAATTATTATTAGCTGCAGGTGCTTCTATTCAAGCTCATGATGATGGTGGGCTTCATCCATTACATAATGCTTGTTCATTTGGACATGCAGATGTAGTTGGTTTATTATTAGAAGCTGGTGCAGATCCTAATACTAGAGATAATTGGAACTATACACCACTTCATGAAGCTGCTATTAAAGGAAAAATTGACATATGTATAGGTAAGAATATTATTTTTTATAAAATAAATTCACTATATCTTATAATAAAATTTTATAGCATTATTACAACATGGAGCTGATCCAACAATTCGAAATTCAGAAAATAAAACTCCAGTTGATCTATCTAATGTTAGTGGAGTTCCTGGTATCAATGAAGTGTTAATGGGAGAATGGCGAAAAGATGAAGTATGAAAATTTTAAAACATAATAATTTTATTATTATTATTATTATTATTATTATTATTAGATTCTCGAATCAAGTCGATCTGGTGATGATGTTAAATTATCATCTCTTTTAACACCTCTTAATGTTAACTGTCATGCAAGTGATGGACGTAAATCTACTCCATTGCATTTAGCTGCTGGTTTCAATCGTGTTCGTTGTGTTCAGTTACTTCTTAGACACGGTGCTGATGTACACGCAAAAGATAAAGGGTAAAAGAAATATATTTTTTATAATAAATATAAATAATATAAAATACTATATTAATTAGATTTTACGAAATTAAACATTTTTATTATTTAATTATAGTGGTCTTGTTCCATTGCACAATGCTTGTTCATATGGACACATAGAAGTGACAGAAATGCTTATAAAGCATGGTGCTTGTGTAAATGCTATGGACTTATGGCAGTTTACTCCATTGCATGAAGCCGCTTCTAAGTCCCGTGTAGATGTATGTTCATTATTATTAAGCAAAGGTGCAGATCCAACATTAATCAATTGTCATTCAAAATCAGCGATTGATTTAGCAGCCTCACGCGAACTACAAGAAAAATTGTCTTGTAAGAAATATTAAATTTAAAATATAAATTCATATTTTATTTGTATATATTTTCTATGCAGATGAATTTAAAGGTCATTGTTTATTGGAATCCTGTCGTATAGCTGATGTTTCAAAAGTTAAAAAAATTTTAAATTCAGATTTAGCAAAATTTAAACACCCTTTAACTGGAGACACTGCTTTCGTAAATTATAATTTATATATACATATATATATAATATATATATATATATTACAACTAATTATAAATTATTTATTTGTATTTATAATTTTAGCATGTTATAGCTGCTTCATTGGGTTCGAAGCGAAAGCAAGTTATTGAACTTTTATCACGTAAAGGAGCACAAATTAATGAACCTAATAAAGAGCTACTGACTCCTTTACATATATCTGCTGATTATAATCATTTTGATGTTATGGAAACATTTATAAGACTTGGCGCGCGAGTTAATGCTACAGATGGGCTTGGGCAAACAGGTAACTATAAATTAATTAGTTATTAAATAAATAGGGAAATCAGTTATTTTTAGTTAAAAAATATGTATCTTAGCTTTACATCGATGTGCAAGAAATGATAGTATACAAGGTTGTAAAATTCTTTTATCTTTCAATATCGATACAAGTATCACATCAGTACAAGGCTTTAAAGCTATTGATATAGCTACTGATAATATAAAAAAAATATTACAAGGTAATATAAACTAGATAATCAAAAATATTAATTAGTGTATAATTATATTTTATATATTACAGAGCCTCCTGTGATTTTAGATTTAGAATCTGGACTTTTAGAAGCTTCTAAATCTGGAGATTTAGAAAAAGTACAGAAACTATTAATAGCATATCCTAACATTGTTAATTGTAGAGATTTAGATGGACGGTAATTATATTTAACAAAACCTAGATAATTATAATTGTAATATATTGAACTGTATTTAATAGACATTCTACACCTCTTCATTTTGCTGCTGGTTATAACCGTGTAGCAGTTTGCCAATACCTCCTTTCTCATGGTGCTGATGTTCATGCTAAAGATAAAGGGTATTAATAAGATTAAGAGTATTATAAATTTAAAATAATAATTATTTGTATCATATTTCTACAGAGGCCTTGTACCTTTACATAATGCCTGTTCATATGGCCATTTTGAAGTTACTGATATGTTAATTAAACATGGAGCTAATGTTAATGTTTCTGATTTATGGAAATTCACTCCACTTCATGAAGCTGCTGCTAAAGGAAAATATGAAATTGTTCGATTATTATTACAGGTATTTATTCAATTAAACAAAAAAAGTTATTTTATTATTTATTAATTATTATACGTATTAGCATGGTGCTGATGATACGAAGAAAAATCGAGATGGGCACACACCTTTAGACTTGGTTAGAGATACTGATAATGATGTAGCAGATTTATTAAGAGGTAATGCAGCGCTATTGGATGCTGCTAAAAAAGGTATTCTAGCACGAGTTCAAAGACTTGTTACTTCAGATAATATTAATTGTCGAGATACTCAAGGAAGAAATTCTACCCCATTACATTTAGCTGGTAAGACTATAATTTCAAATTTGGTATTATGTTAAATGTATATCTAATATAATAAATTATTATATAAGATAATTTTCTTTCTGATTATTTTGAAATATATTATAATATAATTCATTGAAGTAACAAAATTGATTAATTAAGTGAAGCTTAATTTTGATATATCAAATATATATTAGTCTTATATTCTAAATAGGAGAGAACATATTGTGGAAAAAAGTAAAAAAAAAAATTAATAAATATTAATTGTTTATTATTATTTTCTAAATTTATGTATACAATTTATAAAATAATATAGTTCCTAACATATTTGATGAAGAAGGAAAAATAATTAAGAATTATTTAACAAGAAATAATAGTTATAATAATTAACTCTTATTTATATAAATTAAAAATATAACAGTTATAGGGTTTATATAAAATTATATATATATATATATTTAAAATAATGAGTCTTATTTAAAAAAAAAAAAAAAAAAAACACTGTACTTAGAGATTTTTAAATATCTATTATTTAATTTCTTAGCTGGTTATAATAACTTGGAAGTAGCAGAATTCCTTTTAGAACAAGGAGCTGATGTTAATGCTCAAGATAAAGGAGGTTTAATACCATTACATAATGCTTCTTCTTATGGACACTTAGATCTTGCTGCTCTTTTAATTAAACATAATACAACTGTAAACGCAACTGATAACTGGGGTTTTACCCCATTACACGAAGCAGCTCAAAAAGGACGAACACAACTAAGTGCACTTCTTGTGAGTTATAATTACATTTATCTGATAATGTAGATATAATCATTTAATTTAATGCAATATGATAAATTTATATTATTTTAGTTGGCTCATGGTGCTGATCCATTTTTGCGAAATCAAGAAGGACAAACTCCACTTGAATTAGCTACAGCTGAAGATGTAAGATCATTATTAACAGATGCAATGGCTTCACATCCTAGTGCAAACACAACATCCAATAATACTTCACTATTTGTTGCAACACCACCTCCACTTTCTCCAGAAGAAACAGCAACAGTTGTTATGCCATCTGGAGCTTCAGTTGCATTACCTAGTCCTGGTGGGTCAGGCAGATCTTTTATGTTAGGTTCTCAAGCAGATGGATCAGTTAATGGATATGAAAGTGCTCAACCTCATCCTAATTGTATTACATTATCAACCGTACAAGGTTTTCTTGCTAGGTAACTAGATAAAATAAAAAATGTTAACTAATGTATAAACATAAACATTACTCTGATTATTTAGTCTTGGTTTGGAACATCTAATTGAAATATTCGAGAGAGAACAAATTACTTTGGATATTTTGGCAGAAATGGAACATGAAGATTTAAAACAAATTGGAATTACAGCTTATGGTTATCGACATAAACTTATTAAAGGAATGGAGAAATTAGTGTCCAAACATGGTATAGTATTAAATGGAAATTTTAAATTCTAAATGAAATGAGGAATGTATTAGTTTTACAATGAAGTATGCTTTTTTCATATATATATATATGAAAATATCTTTTGGTGTATAAATAATAATTAGCATATATGGGGTAATGCTCTTATTAAATAATTTCATTTAATTAGTAATTTAATAAGATAGTTTTTTAAACTTTCAATAGATTTTTATAAAAAAAAAAAAAAAAAACTAATATAAATGGTAAAATTTGTAGTAAATGATAATTTTGGTATCTAACTAAAGAAATATAAGTTTTAAGACTACATTAAGTAAGTGTTCACATAGGTATTTACTATTTAATATTGTTGAGTACTTGTGAATAATTTATTTAATTTAAATAAGTTCACATAGATTTTACATATAATAAAATGTTGAAACTATTTTTTTAGTCCAATTATATGAACATTTATCAAAATTAATTTTTTTTCAAGTATAATTTAATTTTTTAATTTTTATTTTATAGTTTGAACAAATTGTAATAAAAAAATTGCTAATTTAATCTTTAAGTCAGTTATAAAATATTTTGTTAATCAACAATTCTATTATTTTTTTTTAATAATAAACTTTTTAAAGTTTAAAGAGTAGTTTTTAGTTAAATTAAAGAAATAATATATTTATAGTATTTTTTTATTAAAGTGTAATAAATAAAAACATTTTTATTTATAACTAAACTTTAAACTAAAAGTTTAACATGTGTTTTGTAGCATACATTCCATATGCATGCAAATTGTTAATAATTTAAGATTCTGAGCGAAGCGAAGATGTATATTGGTTTTACAATGTTGTGTCTTTTTTTTTTTTAAGTATTAAGACACTTTTACTACCCGAAATAATGGTCTGCTGATTTTCAAGAATATTTGTTTCCAGTAGGAAAGTGGATGTAGTTGGTACTTTATTTAGGTAATTTTTCGAATTTCTCAAAATTGACCCTAAGTGGTAGAAAAAAAATGACGAAAAATTCTCGGGTAATTTTGAAATTAGAGACTTGAAAATTTTATTGGGTGTTCACATAGGTACTATATATATATGATAAAATTTTGGAACAGCTATGTTAATTTTTCTACAAAATATAGGACTTTGAATATTTCGTAAAATACACCTAATACCTAATTGACTATATATCATGTCAGATATGACAGAACTTCGCTCAAAATAGTTTTTCCAAATGCAATGGTTTATCATTGCATTTAAATTCTAATTTAAATTAAACGCTATGATTTGCCACACCTGTATTCTATGTGGCAGGAGTATCAGCTCTTCTTATTGACAAACTATAAAAAATAATCGTAAATGTAATAAATCACAAT
This sequence comes from Tetraneura akinire, assembly GCA_021307375.1. Classification (NCBI taxonomy): domain Eukaryota; kingdom Metazoa; phylum Arthropoda; class Insecta; order Hemiptera; family Aphididae; genus Tetraneura; species Tetraneura akinire. The sequence continues at coordinate 1,170,877 of JAIUCT010000014.1, read as the reverse complement.
TAATTGGAACTGAGTTTTTCAAAATTTTTAAAAAATATTTGTTAATTTTATTTAACATTATTGTAAAATATTGTAATATAATAAGAAAATCCATATAAATTTAAATATTGATTTTACTGAAATTTCGACTTAAAACGGCTATAAAAAAAATTGAAACTAGAAATTTTTCTTATGTTTTAATGTGATGTTAAGTAATATGTATACATACCTCAGTAAAATTTTCAGACCTTAATAGCAAAAATTGCCAATTTTATCAAACATATAAATAAAAACGAGAAATTTACGAAATATTTATAGTCCTATATTTAGTAATAAAATATTAACGTAACGGTTCCAAAATTTCACCACATATATATAGTAGCTGTGTGAACACCCAAAAAAATTTTCAAGTCTTCATAATCTTCAAAATTGCGTGAGTTATCGTGAAATATTGAAATTGAATTGGTCGAAATTTCATTTTTTGTGAAAAATTTCGTTTTTTCATAATTTTTTCTATCGCTTAGGGTCAATTATGAGATATTCGAAAAATGACCTAAATAAAGTACCAACTAGATCCACTTTCCAACCGAAAAAATACAGGTATGCTGTTCGTGAAAATCAGAGCATTATTTCGGGTAGTAAAAGTGTCTTCAAAATAAAAAAAAAGACACATCATTGTAAAACCGAAACATTCTTTGCTTCGCTCAGAATCTAAAATTATGTAAATTCTATTTTAAATTAAATTGATAATAAATATTATATAATGAATATAAGAAATTATTTAAAGATTAAAAAGTAAATTAACGTGGATTCACACTTCAATATATAGCATGTAGAATTTAAGCATTAACCAATCAGAGACGAGAATTAATAATTATTGATAAAAAAAACAAAATGATTATAAAATGCTGACTATGAATTTAAAAGTTGAAATAATTGAACTTTCAACTTTTAAAGATAATGCTACATACTAAATACTGAAGTGTGAATCAACCCAACCTTCAGTGAATAAAAACTATAATCTAGTATTTTTCATTTGTTTAGGTGGTGTTTGTTCTGGGTTATCTGGTGGAATGCCATGTACACTTTTAATTGATCTATTACCTGAAGATAAAGAATTTATTACTGTTGAACAAGAATTACAAACCACTATACGAGAACATCGTGATAATGGGCAATCTGGTGGAATATTTAATAGATATAATATTGTTCGAGTAAGGTTTTAGATAATTATAATTTTTATTATACTATATAAATTATATAATTAAATAAAATGGTGATGTACTATGTAAAACTCGGAACCCGTGTCCAGTAGTCAGTACCAGATCTACATATTTTGGCATCCCATCAAAAAAATTAAAATTAAATTTCATGAGCAAATATAAAATAATAATATTATATTTACAGTAAACCTCGATAATCTGGACGAATTTAGATCGAGCATTATTCAGTTCCGATTTGTCTGAATTACCGGAAGTTTTTCAAGATAACCTACTCAAACGACTAAAAATTTGTTTCCACCGCCTTTATTATTGAACTTTAAATTACAAAAAATAAATACAAAACAAAAAAAGTTAATAAAAATGATATAATTGTTATTGTAGATAATAATATTTCATGAATTAATCGAGTTCTGGGAATTTCAAACTAACTATTTACATACAAATGGGTTTATGTGTTGTCCGGATTACTGAGGCTCTACTGTATTTTTATATATTATGTTTTCTTTTTTTTTTTATTGAATATAAAATTTACAATTTATGCCTTTGCGTAACCAACGCACTGGACACAGACTCTAGCTCACCTTCTCCCCGATACTGCTAGTAGTATAAGAATATAGAGATTTAAAGTAAAACATGATATATAAAAGAGTATTTTGTATTTTATGTAACAAGAGGATCTTGATAAGATTGAAAATTTAAAATACAGCACTACAGCAGTGAAGTTGGCTTTTTATTTGAAATAGAATATTAGTATAACAGGGGGACGTGTGGTGTAGTCGGCGTGACATTTGCGAAAGCTACCGAGGTGCTAAGCACCGTAGCCAGACATCAACAGCAGATGGGTGATCGCCGCTGCGAAATACAGCCTACTACCTCGACTATTACCATCCCCTCAACTTGTTATAGCAGAAACCTACGGGTACCAAATAGAAATTCTGCCAAATAGGCGTCCGAATTAGACCTTTAGGTCTCTCCTGGACATTCTGTGCCATACGATAATAATATAGTATAACAGAAATTTAAAAAATTAAAATACTAAGGTGGATGAGTAGAGGAATAAATTGTGGAAGATAAAGTATTTAAAAATTAGTGTAAGAATTAATAAAAAAAATATAGAGAGATAGAATAAATTAATAATAGAATGTGATGTATTTAATATTTAATATTTTATGAGGAAAGATACTAAAAATGAATGTAGAGATTATTTAGGAAGACTGAATAAAATGCATTGATATAGAAGTGTAAAAGAAAAATTATGATATTTTATTATAATACTTGTGTTTTAGATACAAAAAATTCAAAACCGTAAACTATGGGATCGATATATACATCGTAAACGAGAAGTATCATTAGAAAATGGTAACCAAGCTAATGAAAGGATGCTTTTCCATGGATCACCATTTATTAATGCAATTGTTCAAAAGGGATTTGATGAAAGACATGCATATATTGGTGGAATGTTTGGAGCAGGTAAACTTAAATATAAGGATTTTTCAGTTAAAAAAATAAATAATTTTATACTTTTAGGTATATATTTTGCTGAAAATTCATCTAAAAGTAATCAATATGTATATGGAATTGGTGGAGGAACTGGTTGTCCAGCACATAAAGATCGATCTTGTTACCAATGTTTAAGGTGTATATTGTAAATATAATTTTTTTCTATATTTTATTTAATTATTATTGTTTTTGTATAGACATTTACTTATGTGTCGAGTAACTCTAGGAAAATCATTTGTTCAATACAATGCTATTAAAATAGCTCATGCTCCACCTGGACATCACTCTGTGATGGGAACACCTAGTGTTGGTGGGTTAAATTTTTCAGAATATGTTGTATATCGTGGTGAACAGGTAAATTTTCATTATAAGTATTGAATTTGTATGTACTAATGTTTATTGATTTTTAGGCTTATCCTGAATACTTAATTGCATACCAAATAGTGAATCCTTCTGAAACGGTGGAAAGTGGTTAAATTACAAGTTCTACTTTAAGCATGTTTTTTCTCAATTACGTTCCTCTTCTTCAATTATTCAAAAAATCCTAGTGTGATGTATTTTCTTTTATTTATAATAATTATTATATGAATAGATTTAAAACTTAATTATTAATCTAAAAAAAAAAAAAAAAATATTTATAAATTTATTAAATTATTGTTATATTAAATTTCAAATATTATTCTTATAATTATTATTATTAAATATGTTTAACACTGCCTATACATAAGATTATATAAATTCTGTAGCAGTCTAAAACCTTATAAACACAGGGTGCAATACTGAAATAGTTTTGAGTTTAAGTCTGAATTTTCAATTATTTAAGTATTAAAATTTCCTTATTGTTATTTACACTGGCTTTTAAATATTAAAAAGCTTAAATTTTTAAAACATAAACTAATTAAAATATAATTTATAAACCAATAAATATTGAATAAAAATGAATACATATTTTTAAAATAATAGACTTAATCTTATTATAACTTTAAAATTTTTGTTTGTCTAAAATCAATTATTATATTTTATTTAAGATGAGACTTAATTATAAATATTAATAATTATAAAAGCTAAACACAGTATTATATTCAATAAATAATATAATAATATTATACAATTTAAAAAAAATAATAATTATTTATATTGTAAATTAATGTAACAATTTAAAGTAAAGACCCGTGCTCAAAATTTAAAAAATAAACTGACTATAAGTATAAATCATTTTAGTTAGGATATTTTTTTTTTATTTATATAAATATTAAATATAATAAAAATATTTATATCATATCAATTAATGTAATAGTAAAATAATGATATATTTCTTATTTATATAGAATTAAAATATATTTTTATGGGGTTATTGCAATAGTTAATTTTCTAAAATATAGAGTTAAAAATAAAAACTAGCATTTATTTATTAATAAATAAGGTTTAAGACTGCTTAACAGGTTGAATAGAAAATGTATTCATTCTCTTTTCAACAATATTCTCATCTGAAGTGTTATGTGATTTTTTAGATTTTAAACTTTTATTGAATTATAAATATAATATATAGATTAATGTTATTATGTACGTTATTATCAAATAGATAAAAAGTCGTTTTTTCTTTGTAGCTAAAATATAAATAGATATTTTAATTTTCAATATTAGAGTTCCACTGGCGGTAAAAATAATCTCCTTTGTCCCTTTAGTCCTCAAAGAAGATAATATTTATTCAATCAAATATGATATTATGATGTAGGCCCGTGCGCAAGGGGGGAGGGGGTTTGGGGGTTCAAACCCCCTCCATTTCCAAAAAATATAAATCGTGTTTTTCATTTAAATAACGCCATTCGCAATAACATCGAAATGGACATTCGAAAGTTTTTCAAAAAACCATAATTTACATTTTATTTATAATATTTTTTTTATATTTTTTATTTATAATATTTGATATTTTTTGATTATATTTTGATAAGATTTACAAAATGAAGAATATAAGTATATTGTATTCTATACATAATAAATAATATTTGCTATTTATGTATCTATTTTATATTTTTTTTTTTTCGAACCCCCCCCCCCCCCCCCACCATTATGAAATCCTGCGCACGGGCCTGTTATGATGTATTATTCTTAGGATTTGAAAGAAATTATAACTCATTGTGTTCTAAAATTGATTGTTTTAAAATTCAAGTTATGCAATTTATAAATAAATGTTATTTATTTATAAAATAATATTTAATATTATAATAGTTCAAATGTGATTTCTTCGTTAGATAATTCAAAATTTTCTTAGAAAAAATTGATTTTGTTTGATTAAGGTATTTTTTTTTTATTTAAATTATTCATTATCCTTAAGATAACAAATAAAATAGTCATTTATATAAAATATAATATTTGCTGTTTTTGTCCTAGTACCTAGTGTTTTTTAAACTGGGAAATTTATAAACCATTAATTTTACCAAAATACTTAATATTCTATAGACTTTAACATAAACAAAATAAACTCATAAGTCATAATCATATAATTTCATAACATTTTAGTTCAAAATTTAATGTTTTAGTTTTAATAAAAATCAAGGAAAGGGATCCTGGTGTAGAAATGATACAGGTGTAAAGAGGATAGTGTTGAATTTTGATTAAAATTTGAAAACGAATTTCGAATTTGAGTGAAGTTCATTATATAATAAATGTACCGATTAAAATTTTTATATTTACCCGTCTCTATGTTCAATATAAATAATTTATCATAAAACCCCTAAATGAGTCTGCTAAATACCCAAATCTGACAGTACTTCGCTCAGAGTATCATTTTTGGAATGTAATACTTTAAAAAGCTATAAAAAAAAAATCGTAAATGCAATAATTCACAATTATCTGGAACAAAGTTAAGTAAAATGGATTTAAGCTTAAAAAAATTTTGTCAATTTTATTTAACATTATTGTAAAATATTGAAATATAATAAGAAGAATTCATATACGAGTAAATATAATGATTTTACTGAAATTTCAACTTCAAACACCTATAAAAAAAAAAAATTGAGACTTGAAATTTTCCTAATATTTTGGGAATACGTTAACATATATATCACTAGGCTTCAATAAAATTTTAAAAATGTATCAAACTTTTTGGCTTTTCTATTAATTTTTATTATAAAAGTATTCAGAAATAATAAGAATACTTGTATGAATTCTAAGATTTTCGTTTAAACTAAAAATATCAACTTTAAACAGATATAAAAGAAAAAATTGAAACTTAGGATTTTTCTGATATTTTGATAGTATATTAAATAATATGTCTTTATACTTCAGTAAAATTTTCAGACTTTAAAACCCAAAATTGCCTATTTTATCAAACATATACATAAAACAAGAATTTTACAAAATATTCAGTCTTACATTTTGTAGAAAAATTAATGTAATGGTTCTAAAATTTAACCACATATATATAGTACCTATGTCGATACCAATAAAATTTTTACGTCTCTTAACTTCAAAATTTCCCAAGTTATTGTGAAATATTGAAATTGAATTTGTCGAAATTTCATTTTTTGTGAAAAATGTCGTTTTTTCTATTGTATAGGGTCAATTTTGAAAAATTCGAAAAATGAAGTATATAAAGTACCAACTACATCCACTTTCCAACCGAAAACATATGCTATTCGTGAAAATCTGAGCATTATTTCGTGTAGTAAGTGTCTTCAGACTTAAAAACAAAACAAAAAAAAAAGACTCGCATTTTAAAACTAATATATTTCTCGCTTCGGTCAAAATATAAAAATGTTGAACTTTGTACATAATATTATAAATTATAATACTTGGTATTTTTAAAATTATAAATCATTTATTAGAAAAGGACTTAGTAGTTTAGTACTGTTATAAAGTTAAAGTTATAATAGATTATATTATTATCTTTCATTATGCGTACAACATACTATATATAATGATTAATCTATCTAATTTTTTATTATTTTAATATTTTCTACATATTTTTTCTATCTAATATTTATTTACTAGTATACATAGTATACTTATCCTTTTGTTAGTCTATTACATATTAAATATTTAATTATGTATTTCTCATTAGGTACCACAAAAATATAGTTCAATATCACAAAATCATATCCTATTTTCAAACAAAAACTGCATTCATGTATTAGACAACTTGGATGCATTTTAAAAGTTTATAAAAGTTGTTACATAGTTTTGTAGGTTAAGTGTTTTGATATAATATGTTATATTGTATTTTTGTTCAACTATTTATTTATGAATTAAATAAAAGTTTTAATATCAATTAATATTTAGTAATGAATAAACAGATATTAGTACTATATGCTATATGATACATTTTAGTGGCATATCCAGGGAATAACTGCAGTTCTGGATAAATAACATTTATTTTATTTTAAAATTTTATTCTTATATCATATTCTGATTTTATATTAAACAATTTAAATTATAATGTTAAAATAAACATAAATTAATATTTGTTATTTACTAAAGGAATTTGTAAATACCATTAAATAATATAATATATAAAATAAATATAATGGATGTAATTACTAATTATTTTATCTAATAACAAGCATTATAAAATAAATAGTAAATATATATATATATATATATATATATTATATATAATATAAATATAAAGAATATAAATATAAAGAATAAAGAATTAAAGATATAAAAGTTAACAATTTATTTAATTGCTAATTATATATATATTTTTAGAAAATTAATACAATAGTTATAACTTATAAGTATCACAGTGTTTGTTCTTTAAGTATATGTTTAAATAATTTATTAACAGTGTCCCCACCACCACCGTTAATGTAGAATTCTCTTTTAAGTTTTTCACATATTTCTTTTTCTAAATTATGTATATAATATATAAATTAAGGAATATTCAAATAAACAAGTTATAAGTAATCTAAAATAAATAATACTGAAAATATAAATGATTAAAATATATATGCAAAAAAGGATATTATCAATAATTATGTTATTTTGATGACAAGCCAAAACCAATAGTGCTGCTCTATACGTCCTATCACTGTTAATTAAAATCTTTAATACATCATTAAATCGTTTTAAAGACAGCAATACTAAAACAGCTTCTTCCTAAAATAACACAAAACTTTGTAAATTGTCAATGAAAAATATACATAGTTATATTTTAATTTAATATATAACAATTAGTGCTTAATTAATAATTATACAATTAATTTTTTAAATATTGAAACAATATTAACCTTAAAAAGTATTTTAAACAAATTATGTATATATAAAAAAATGTATTATTTTAAACATTTAAAATGTATTTATTACTTGCTACATAAATCTATTAAAACCATTGATATTACTTGATTTCTGTTGGACAATAAATGATCAGCCCAACTTTTTAAAACCGTATCACAGTCATCTTTTGATAACGAACATTTTGCTAACCAAACTGCTTGTTCCCAACGATTATATGATATTAAATAGCGGCATGCTTGAGATCCTTTACCGATCATACATAACAGCTGAATACCTAGAAATAATGAACTCTAAATTGTATATAACTAACCAACATAATTAATTTTAAATAATTTACCTTCATCGATCTTATTTTCTGCAATAAGATTTGCAGCGACCAATTTAATTGTACTCTGATTAATAGTATTTGAATCCACAGTAGCAATCAAACAAGCTCTATTAATAATAATTATTTAAATACTTGACAAAATAATAAAAATAATAATTTAAATATTTACTTCAATGAATCTGTATAATAATTTGCATCATTTACATTTGTTGCCAAAAGTAAATTTAACGCTCTTGTCTTCTCACCAAGTAATATAAATTTATCAACAACATGTCTCATGTGAATATTGTAATCTCCACATTTCCATTCGTGCAACAAAACACTTTCCAACTGCATTTTCTAATATTTATTTACAAATTATTTTATTATTCACAATTTATTAACAATAAAACTCAATTTAATATTACAGAAAAAAAGTAATGTATATTTATAAAACTTTATACTTGTGACCAGTGGCGTATTTCGAACAAAATTCTAGGGGGTCCAAAATTTTTCCTCTATATATTAATCAATAAATTATAAATTTAATAAATAAAAATAACAAAATTAATAAAAATATAATATAAAAAATAAGGATCACTACCATGGTCTTGGGGAGGGGGGTCCAGTATCCTTGGACCCCATAAATACGCCACTGCTTGTGACAATATTAACATATTACATTGTTTTTTTTTTATTTGTATATTGCTAAAAAATATAGAAACTAAATGGAAAAAATTTAAATATAATTATATTGTGTCACAAAAATACCTAAATTATTTAAAATTCAAAATATATCATTTTTATTTTATATTCAACAATTATTAAAATTTAAATGTAAAAAGAAGTATAATATTGATTTTTCTACATAATTTTATTTTAAAATGTTTTTGCAAATATGAATATTGAATATTAATTATCAACTATATATTTTAAGTAATAATAATAATAATAATAATAGCTTAATTTAAAATAAACTTGAGCACTTGTGACTATAATTATTTATTAAAACCCACTGACATAGAATCAGTACTTGTGAGTGTTGAAAATCACAACATAGTTATCGAAATATGTATATTTTACTGTTAATATGATGAATTGGTTAAATATATAATAATATATAAATATATTAATATGATAAATTATTTAAGATTTTTCAAAATTTCTTTTATTAATCAGTATTAAATAATAATCATTGACTTTGGTAAATATAATAATTTTTTTATATTTTTATAAAATAATCATTCTATTATATAAAATTATCATTATAATCTTTGGTTAGTATGATAAATTACGTTCAATAATTGTGATTTTGACTATTTTTAGTACAGAATTTTTCCGGAAACTTGACCATTGTTGATGACACATGACAATACAATAACATTAGGTATTCATTGCACTGTACAAGATTAGATAGATTAATTTGGATAGCATTTTTTGTCAATATACATCAATATACATTAAAATATGGCTATGTATAATTTATCATACTAACCAAAGGGCAAAGAGTAGTGATAATTTAAGATAATAGTTATTTTATAAAAATATGAAAAATTTATTATATTTACCAGAGTCCATGATTATTATTCATAATGGTTAATATAACAAATTTAGAATATCTTAAATAATTTATCATATTAACAGTAACATATACACAATGAAATGTGAATTAATTTTGTGATCTGGGTTTTAATAAATAATTATTACCAATATTTAATATTATGACTAATCTCAAAACCTATAGAAATAAAAGAAAAACTTTATTAATCAATAAGAAGTTAATTTCTCATTAATTTATAAACTTAGTTGAAAAATTAATTATTTAATTATTGATATTTTGAAACTTACTCGGTATGTATCACAGTCACAAACAACATCATAACATGAATCTAAAGGTGGAATAACACTTGTAGCATAATCATCACCCATAGTGATGTAATGAAAAGCTACTGTCCAAAATTTTGCTTCGTTTTTTAGTCCAAGTGACAAACATACCACTAAAGCTCGTTCAGCTATTTTTGAACATAATTCTATTTCTTCCCATGGTAATGAACGACAAGCATTTTTAATAACTTTAAAAATAATATAAATTTATACAATAAACAGATTAAAAATAATAATTAATACTTAATAATAATGTTTTATAATACTTACGAGATAATTCATAATTATTAAAACCAAGTTCAAGGCTATAAACTTTTGTACAGGTAGCTGAAAGCCAAAAATAGAACATTTCACATAAATCATGATCTAAAATTGCAGGTGGACCTTGTAAATCTAACATAAAAAATTAATAATTATAATATTTATTAATATATATAATATTTTGTTAAACAATAACTAATTTAGTTATATTATTCATAATATATCTTACCATCAAACTCATAATTGTATATTGAAGAGTAAGATTTGGTAAGTTTAAGGTCAAACACTCTAATGGAATAATCACTAAACATAATTACAGTATGCTCAATACTAGCCCAATCAGCATCAACAACTTGTAATTTTTTATCTGTTTTCATTGTTGAAATTAGTTCAATGGACTGTGGTGACTAAAAAAATAAATATATTTACAATACAAATTATTATTTGTTCAAATAATTGTATGCGGATGATAATAAAATTCATTAATATCGGAGCTATGTTATTAGTGATAAAAATATGTAGGAAAAATTACTTAAAGCAATATTAATTTAGTTCTTAGATACTGAACATTTGTATAGATCTTTTTATTTCATTTTTAACTTTGATTTCTAATTTATTTTAAGGTTATTCTAGAATGGTAGAATAAATATTTACTCTATTTTATTTATGCATCTACTTCACTTACAACTATACATTATTTTACATCACACATACTACTTTTAGTCTTACAATTTTTTCTCCTATTACTAAAGTTAGCCTATCTTGTATTTTAACTTCTATTGAACCATTATATATGCATATAGAATAACTATAATTTCATGTTATAAAAATAATTCAAATTTTTATGTTTTCAATGGTATTTCAATTATTAGATCTCTCATCATTTTACTCAATCTAATACTCATTTTTAATCATTCTTTACTATGATTCACATTTAAGAGCGAAGCGAAAAATGTATTGGTTTTACAATGATGTCTTTCTTTCTTTCTTTTATGACTGTAGATATTTTTTTACCTGCAATAACGCTCTGATTTTCACAAACAACATGTTTCCGGTAATATCAACATATTATATTTAGGTCATTTTTATGGCTCAAAATTCTATGCGATAGGAAAAAATGACAATAATATGACATCATATCACAAAAACTGAAATTTTGATGAATTCAATTTCAATATTTTATGATAACTCAAGCTATATTAAATTTAGACTTGAAAATGTCTGGATCTTACATAGGTCCTATATATGTGATAAAATTTTGAAATGTTTACTCATTTACTTTTAGATTTCAACAAAAGTTCCAAAATTTTATCACTATATAATCATATAATATATTAAGTATATATATAAACAATAAAATTTTCAAGCCTTTAAGTTTAATATAAATGGTCATAAAATCCGTAAATGCCCATACTGATAGAATTTTGCTCAAAATCATTTTTTCAAATGCGATCATTTATCATTGTATTAAAATTTTAATCAAAATTTAACATCATACTTTCCACAACAATATCAGCTCTTCATTTTGTATAAAATAGATGATAAATACTAAATATTTCCAACTCAACAAAAATATATATATAAATATTACTTACACCAAAAACATTGAAAATGTCAATGCCATCCGATGATAGACATAAAAATCGAAAATTTCCAGCACCAGGTGCAAATTTTAATTTACGTATTTCTAAGCGATTTATGTGTTGTTTTTGTTTTTCTGTATGGTTACTTAAATCCCACACAAATAAATTTCCATCACAATCTACTTGAAGTGCAACATTTAACTTGCATGTAAGATATACTGGAGGTTTTAACAAAATCTGATAAGAGAATTTATAAATAAATATATACTTTTAAATATACATTTATAAACTTACTCCAGGTTCTATCATGGTTCCAGGCTTTAAAAAACTATTAGAATCCATTAAAAAAGCATAAAGATTGCCTGCTATATCAGATACTAATAAATGCTCTGGATATTTAGATCCAATTTCATTTTCTAATTAAAAGAATAATAAAATACAATTTAATTTAACAAATATAGGAATTAATAAATACTGTACATTTTTTTTTATTGTATTTTTAATATATTACCTTCAATTATAGGAGTTACACTTCCTCTTTTTCCTTTTGACATGTTACACTGAACCCATTCCTAAAAAATAAGAATATAATAAAACCCATACCTAATATAATTGATTAAAGCTTCCATGGATTGGAATAATATTATTTGCCGAACAATATTATGTAATAATACAAAAACATGGATATTCTACAAACAGCAACAATACCATACCTAATAGTTTAATTAAATATTTACCATGCAAACAGGCGGTGGAAATCTTTTTGACATTTTGCTTAATAATGTCATAGATTTTAAATCCCAAATTTCTACTGGTCCATCTTTTATTCCAATCACAAAATACTGTCTAAAAATATATAATTGAGTAATATTTTTATGCTATATAATTTATTAATACATACTTTAATGGTGATACTTTTACAAAAATTACATGTGGCTCATCCACTTTATTTATGCGTACGGGTGTAGACAACCCACAGTGAATATCAGTTACAATTACTTGACTTTTAGTACTTGAAGTATATGAATAAAATGACCAAGATAATAAGTAACGGTGACTGATCCATTCTATACCTCTAATTAAATGATAAAAACACATGGATAATTATGTTGATAAGTGATGATATAAAATAAATTCTATTATTAATTTACCTCACTGGATGTGAATGTACATGATACTCTTTCGATATTAATCCTGTAGCTAAATTAAAAATTGCTAGATTTCCAGAATTTGTACCTATAGCTAATAGAGGTTTATATTTAGCTCGTGTAGCTGATGTCAATGGTGGACAATATTTAATAACAGTTAATGTTGACTCAAGACTAGGAAGCATTCCACGAGAATATAAACGTAATTTTGGTATTAATCCTTGAGTCTATAAATATGAATATAAATATATTTATTAATATATTTATATATATATAAATATACATATTATATTGAATTACTCACATCATTAAACGATGGAAGTATGTTACTTAGTGTAATTTTGTGATTGTCTCGACGTCCAAGATAAAATAATTTATCATTGAATGCAGTCATGATTTTCTCAAGTTCAAAGAACATAATTTTGCCCATACTCATTAATATTGCTATGTAATAATAATCAGTAATATCAATTTAATTTATATTCATAAATATTTTAAATTAATACTAACCGCAATGTTTTTCAGTGACTGGGCAGACTGCAAAACCAAGAACTTTAGAATTTTTTGTCTGTCTGATGATTTCACTTTGTATTCTATGTTCATACCACAGATATGTGTCAGTGGAAGAATCTAATATATTAAATATTAAATAAGAATATATAAATAATAAAATATTTTCTGTACAAATAAGTATTAATTACCATTGCCAGCTATAGTTACAGGAGAAATATCCATGGGAGACATCAAATAATTAGCAATAGGTTTTCGTCTTAATTTTAATGACAAACTTCCAGTCTCTTGAAGGCAAAATATTACATCACGTTGTCGACAAGAATATAACTAAAGTTTTCAGAACTATTAAAATTTGTTAAAAATGTATATAGTTTATAAAACAAATTATTACTTGGCAAAATGGAGAAAAAGATCTATCAATACTAATTACACCAACTGTCATACTGATATCTAAGTCTATAATTAATATGTCATGTTGATACATCAAAAGAATATGATTTCTTAATGAACGATGGTATGCAAATTGAATGCATTCAGAAACCGCCAATGAAGCATCCATTCTTAATATATTTAAATTCATATTAAAAAATTACATATATATTACATATAATATGGATATATTTTTACTATCAAAAATAATCTAGCGACCAAAATAATAATATATGTATTAACATAAAAATTAAAAAGAATAATTCTTTCATTTTTGTAACATGAAATTTTGATCAACTTGTATATTTATGTATTTACTTTTGCTTACTTAGGTTGACTTTCTCCTAATACTAAACCCTTCATTAGTCTTTTGAATCTTGTTCTAGGACGGGTAGATTCTTCAGAAACAGTAGAATTCTCACCTGCTGCAGTATTTGAAATATAAAATTTACGTCCATTACCACCAAATGCTGATTTCCGGTCAAAATTTTCAAAAAATATAATACATTCTGGGCATAAAACTAAAAAAATATACCTTTTTATATATGTTTTATCTTGATGTCTACTATAAACTTACAAGCAACTCTATTAAGATGAAATGGATCAAAAGCAAAACTATTCACTGTATCAGAAAATGTTTTTTTCCATAACCGAATACCTTTGCGCACATCTAATACTGAGAATGTATAAGGTGAATGTAGAACACCCAACAATAAATCATTAAATAATGATGATGGCACCCATTCAAGTCCTAAAATTTAAAATACTGTTAGAAATAATTAACAGCCAAATAATAGAAACACCTCACCAATAACTGGTTTTGCTTGATCAGAGTCAATCCATGAGATACACCGACCTCGACATACATCCCATAAAGCAATATCACCTGTATAATCTGCCGAAACTAATTCAGATGATGCACCAGAAACAGAATCAAATGGAACCCACAAAAGCTAAAAATGATTTAAATAATATCATATTATAATAACTATACATATTTTCAAAAACAATGATAAGAGTACCTACATAAATTATATTCTAAAAGAATGTTTCACTTCCCCTCCCTAACAAAATGTGTTTTCAGACATTTTGATTCCAGAAAATAATAAGATATACTTAGGACATTTTATATTAATTGTATGACATTTTTTATTGAAAAAACAAAATATAATTTTATATTAATAATATATTTTATTTTACTTAGACTTTTTTTAAGACATATTTGTTAATAAATGCATTTATATAATATATTATATATGGCTATACACAAAACATAAATATTATATACTTTTACACCAATGATCTTCAACTGGTGGATCGCGACCCAATTTTGGGTCGCCTAAGATACTAAATTGGGTCACGAATAGATCTTCTCTTTTATATTATTTTTACAGTTTAAAGTTTAAACTTTAAAATATTTTATATTATATTATAATATATAAAATTTAAATAATTTAATATGTTCAACGTGATTTCATAATTGACATGGGTCCCAAAAATTTTATATTAAAAAAAGTGGGTCGCCAATCAAACAGGTTGAAGACCACTTACAGTTTTACAATATATACATTCTTAGTAAAGTTTTATTGTTTCATTTTATCAATTAGAATTCTAATATAGAATATAAGTATTTCAAAAACTCTTAAAGTAGTTATTGTAATAATACATATTTAGAATTAAATCTTGATTATTTAAGTTTTAAGTACCTTATATAATACATTACTTAATATAAGTATATATTACTCAAATAAATTTTGAAAAATTGTATTTTTAATATTTGTTAATAAATTGCTAACAAAAAAAACGTATACACCCCATGGGAATGAAATTTCCTATATTTTCTGGGGACAAAAAATCCTGAAACATATTTTGTTATGGGAACAAAACATTCTAGATTTAAATTATAAATATATATATATATATATATATATATATATATTATATAAATATTTAGAATAAAATTAATATTTACTTTTTTTATTATAGCTTTATGATCAGTAAAACATTGAATTGGAATTACTTTAGCTGTATCAATAATTACAACTAAATTATTGGACCCATATGCTAAAAGTCCATTTTCAGACCTAAAATATTAGTTGTAGGTATATTATATAAGATAATCATTGTTTTAACTAAGTTAATTTTGATGATTATATAATAATTATATTTAATTAATAATTAACAATATGAACCCATTAGAAATAAGTAAACTTAAAATGAATAATGATAAAGTAGGTAAATTTGGCAAATTAAAACTAATGAATTGACTACCTATATAAAAAATAGTGGCTTCAATAGTAGATAAAATGCAATAGAATTATGGATTCAGTATATTTTAAGAAATTCTAAAAGTTAAAGAACAATTGATTAATAAACCAATTATTATTATTATTTAGTATAGTGAATAAACCAATAAAAAATGATAATAGAAGACAAGAGGAAACTGAATAAATTTATAAAAAGATAGTCGGGCAATGGAGAAATTTAGTTTCGATTTCTTTTCTACTTTTATAATAAGTAATAAAATAAACAAATCTCTAAATTGTTTTTTTCTTGTGAGCTCATATAAAAATATGTTTAATTTCTTAAATAGGTCTTTTTAATAAAACCATTACCAATCTATTGCTCCTTTATTCAATGAATGGCATTGATTTGAAAACGTTCTAGGAGCAGTTATATGAAGTCTATTAGATTGTTCGCTTCCTGTGGAATGTTTCTTTTCTTTAGTTAAGTCCATTGAAAATAATACTAATAAGTAAACTAATAAGAAATAATTTTTATATAATTAATATCAAACAAATAATAGGATAATATAATTCTTTTTCTTTTTTTCTTTTTTATCATGAGTTATGTTGAAAACTACAAAAGTACAAATTAATACTTATAGATACAATAATTTAAATTAAATTATTGATTTAATCTTTCTATTTCTTAAAATTTTAATAACAATTTAGCTTATTTGATGTTTTATTATTGTTTAATGTTTATCTTATATTCTTATCGTTCACAAAATTACCATATATATCAGTGATCGTGATAAAAACACATTAGTTGGTTGCCAACTCATCTGGTAGACCCTTAACCTCAAATGGTGACGTCATGTTGCCGGCTTGTCACTGTTTATGCTCGTAGAGCGTAGCTGAAGCTAAAGTTCATTACACGGTGACATAATATTTAGAGTTAAGCCAGTTATTTATTATAGTTTATTAATTTAATACGTGTTCAATACAAAATTAAAATAAATAAAAACTATTATAGTGATGTGTTCAAGATAATAATGGACAATTACCCCTAATATTAGCGTACGTACAATTAATCCAAGAAGGAAGCGATCCATGTAAGTTTGCTTTAACCCTGTTGGGAGACTAATGTCAATATGAAGACCTTACTGACAAACCCAGCCGGATGGAAAAGCCTGATCACATTCGCCATCCTCTTCTTGGCATGGGTGTCCGGATTCTCTGCTCGGTTATTTGCCGTCATACGATTCGAAAGTATTATTCATGAATTTGACCCATGGTAAGTGATTAACACTGTGCTATTTAGACAAATGTACTGAGAAACTTGATACCATTACTTATTATTTTTATATTGTAGGTTTAACTATCGCGCAACAGCTTACATGGTACAACATGGATTCTACAATTTTCTTAACTGGTTTGATGAAAGAGCCTGGTATCCATTGGGAAGGATTGTTGGTGGTACAGTCTATCCTGGACTGATGGTTACATCGGGTGCAATACATTATGTTTTGCATGCATTAAACATTCCAGTTCATATCAGAGATATTTGCGTGTTTTTAGCGCCTATATTCAGGTACCTACTTACTAAAATATATTTTTATTACATAAACATATTAATGTGAGTAAAGACAAGACTACTAACCAGTCGGGTATTATTAATAAAAGCTCGATAAATAATATTGATTACAAAAAATTAACATATGTGCACAATATAACAATATAATCATTTAATGCAGTCGTAGCCACTATAATTTTTAAAAAAATTAATACTATTTAGGTATTTGTATGACATAGTTGTTGTTATTATTAGTGATTAGAAATATTAATATCTAACTGATCTGACTTTCCATGTCTTTAGCCATAATGTAACTTATTTATCTAAACAGTAAATAGTATTTTTTTATATAAAATTGTATACCTAATATGATATATTATAATATTTGTAAAGTAATTCTTCAATAGTAAATTTTTTGCAGAAAGTAATAAAGGTACGTTATTGTATTTATTTTTAAAAGATAATATTCAAATATAATTATAATTTCAGTAAATCATTTTATATTCAAACAATATTTAATAATTTTTGTAGAACTAAATCTAAGCTAAACTAAACCAGCTAGCCAACAAATCTAATTTTTTTTTAAGTTAAAATAAAAAAAAACTAATATATTTTTAAAAATAGTGATGTTAAATTGTAATACTACTAAAAATTACTATGGCTTGTGTTCAACTGAAATTGTAATTAACTGATTATGCAAACAAATGTACTTGTTTATTCTAAGATAAAATGTTCCATAATATGTATATTTATATATATTATAGTGGTATGACTGCAATATCAACTTATTTCCTGACTAAAGAACTTTGGTCTCCGGGCGCTGGATTATTTGCATGTTGTTTTATTGCAATTGTCCCTGGTTACATAAGTCGATCTGTCGCTGGTAGTTATGACAATGAAGGAATTGCCATATTTGCCCTTCAATTTACTTATTACCTTTGGGTAAGTAAATTATATTATTTTTAATTAATTATAATATAAATATTTATATTAAATTGTAATTTTTTATCTTTAGGTAAAATCTATCAAAACTGGTTCAGTATTCTGGTCAGTTCTTACAGCTCTTTCTTATTTCTATATGGTAAGTACTTAATTAATGATTAATAGTTATTGATTAAAATGTAATATAAAAAATAATTGTTAACTAGGTATCAGCATGGGGTGGCTATGTGTTCATTATAAATTTAATTCCTCTACATGTATTTTTATTACTGATTATGGGTCGATACTCATATCGTTTATTTACAAGTTACACTGTATTTTATATACTTGGTTTGGTTTTGAGTATGCAAATACCTTTTGTTGGTTTTCAACCAATTAGAACCAGTGAGCATATGGCTGCTTCGGGAGTATTTGCATTGGTTATGGCAGCTGGAGCATTTAACTATATACAAACCCGTATTACCAAAGCTGAATTCAAGTTTGTTTTTATATTTGCAACACTAGTCGCATCTGGTATTGTACTATTAGCTGTTATTGGTCTAACTTGGGCTGGAGTTATTGCACCATGGAGTGGAAGGTATATTTTAATACAAAAATATAATTATACATCATTAATTACTATAATTAAATATTTAAGATTTTATTCCTTGTGGGACACGACATATGCCAAGATACATATACCAATCATTGCATCTGTATCTGAACATCAACCAACAACGTGGTTTAGTTTTTTCTTTGATCTCCATATACTTGTTTGTATTTTTCCTGCTGGTTTATGGTATTGTATTCAAGAGTATAACGATGAGCGACTATTTGGTATAAAATATACAAAAAAAAAATTAGAATATTGATTTATTTGATTTATTTTGTATAGTGGTCTTATATGCTCTAAGTGCTGTATATTTTGCTGGTGTCATGGTACGATTGATGTTAACTTTGACTCCAGCTGTATGTATTCTTGGAGGAATAGCATTTTCTAAAATATTTGAAAATTATTTAAAAGAAGATAATAGTATAATCATTAGTAATGGTACAAAAGTAATTGACGAAAAACAATCTTCCAAAGAAAAGACTCCTTCAAAATCATCACAGGTAATTAATAATTATAAATTTAATATATATATATATTATAGTGTAAGTAAATGAAAATCTAGTGTAGTACAGAATACCATTTAACACAAATCTTTGTATAATTGAGAAGTGGCGAAGCTACCTATGAGACAAAGAGACGATTGTCTACCCATTATGTTTTAACTGATTGCACATATAATATATTTTGTCAATATGTGTTAACATGTTTTTAGAAAAACATATTTATTTTATTATACTTTGGCTTATAACAATATAAATATAAAATATTATATTATTATAAGGTATATGTCATGTATTAAACTATTAACAAGTATAAATAGGTGCTATCAAGTGTCGGCCGCCGGGTAAAACTACACAATAGTCAATAATATTGTTCTTTGCTATATAGTATATATTAAAGAGATAATGTGAATATTGTCTCATACTTTGGGGTATGCGGTGTGGTAGGTTCTTAAAAGTGGGATCTCTCGCATTGAGTTATGGATGTAATACACATTTTAAATGTAAATTTTTGTTTATATAATTTCTTTCTAAAAAAAATTTGTCTACTCTAATCACAAACTCAAGCTTCACCACTGTAATTTAGTAACTTTATTACCTAAGGCATAATTACAGGATGCATTGATCTATAATTATAGATATATTATTATATTGGGTGTGATGTATGAAGACACTTTTTCTATCTGAAATAATGCTCCAATTTTCACGAATAGCATGTTTCCAGTAAGAATGTATGTAGGGTGTAGTTGGTACTTTATTTAGGTGATTTTTTGAATTTCTCAAAATTAACCCTATGAGATCGGAAAAACAGCATTTTTCAAAAAAACTGAAATTTCGACGAATTCGATTTCAATATTTCACAATAACTCGGGCAATTTTGAACTTAGAGACTTGAAAATTTATTAGGTGTTCACATAGTTACTATATATATGTGGTAAAATTTTGGAATCGTTACTTTAATTTTTCTATAAAATATAGGTTTTTAAATATTTCGTAAAATTCTCGTTTTTATTTATATAATGTTTGATAAAATTGGCAATTTTAGGTTTTAAGGTCCGAACATTTTACTGATGTATACTTACATATTACTTAACATAATACCAAAATATTAGTAAAATCCCAAGTCTCAATTTTTTTTTTTTATATTTATGATATATTTAGATAATTTTATTGAAGCTCAAATACATTTTACTTAACTCAGTTCCAATTAATTGTAAATATTACATTTACAATTCTAATTGTGTAGCTGTTTAAAGTATAAAAAGCAAGGGAAAGGATGAGATATTGGTATAAAGAGGATAGTGTTAAATTTTGAGTCATGTTTGAATATAATAAATCATTACATTTGAAAAACGATTCTGAGCGAAGTACTATCAGATTTGGGTATTTAGGTTACTTATTTAGGAGTTGAACATTGCATTTGTATTTTAATCAATATACTCGTATATATGTATTATGATAGATTTTTCTCAAAATCGTATTTCTGAATGTAATGATTTATCATTGCATTCAAATTTTAATCATAATTCAACATTATCCTCTTTAGATCTGTATCCACAAAAGTACCAGCTTATCTTTTTAACCAATGATGAATTTTTACTATTCTTGAAATTTCATAGATTTACAATTTATGTGTAATACTATAATATTGATTTTATATTTTGTAAATTATTATTTAAACTAATTAGACTTGTTTATTTTATTGTAGTCATCAAGTTCTGGTTCTGGAAAAAGTAAAAAGAAACCAACTATTGTTTCATCCAATAATGATAATAGCAATGGTGAAGGTGTTGGATCAAATATTAGAAGTATTGTGACTATTTCAATGTTACTTGTACTTATGATGTTTGTTGTTCATTGTACTTGGGTCACTAGTAATGCTTATTCTAGTCCTAGTATTGTATTAGCATCATTCAGTAATGATGGGTAAGATTGATTTGTGTTTGATTTATTTCAATTCTTATTTAATCTACGCGTAGTAATTATATAAGTTCTAATAATTGTTTCTAATTATTATTCATAACTTAATAAGATCTCGACAAATATTGGATGATTTTCGTGAAGCTTACTATTGGCTCTCACAAAACACAGATAATGATGCTCGTGTTATGTCTTGGTGGGATTATGGTTATCAAATAGCTGGAATGGCCAATCGTACTACATTAGTTGATAATAATACTTGGAACAATAGTCATATAGCTTTAGTTGGCAAGGCAATGTCATCTACTGAGCCTAAAGCATATGAAATAATGACATCACTTGATGTAGATTATGTTCTTGTTATATTTGGAGGAGTTATTGGATATTCTGGAGATGATATCAATAAATTCTTATGGATGGTTCGAATTGCTGAAGGCGAGCATCCAAAAGATATAAGGGTAAAAATAAAAATACATTCTATTTTAATTTTGATAAATTATAAAAGATAATACTCTATTATATTTTGTTTTACTAGGAATCTGATTACTTTACTGAACGTGGTGAATTTAGAATTGACAGTCAAGGTTCACCAACCATGCTCAATTGTTTAATGTATAAACTTAGCTACTATAGATTTGGTGATCTAAAAGTAAGAATTTAATATAATAATAAATATTGCTCCATATAAATATCCTAAAATAAAATAATATCATCTACAGTTAGATTTTAGAACACCTGCTGGTTTTGATCGTACACGTAATGCTGTGATAGGAAACCAAAATTTTGACCTCACTTATTTAGAAGAGGCTTATACGACAGAACACTGGTTGGTCAGAATATACAGGGTAAAAAAACCAAATGAGTTTAATAGGCCACGTATACCAGTATCTGAAAGAAAAATTCGGAATCCTGGAGCATCTGCTGTATCAAAAAAAGTATTTTTTTTTTTTTTTTTATAATTAATTTGTATTATATAATATAATTCTTGATATTAACAAAAAACTAATAAACTAATAAAAATATATTTTTCTAGTCTGCTCGTAAGAAGAAGGGCATTATTCAAGGCAAACCAATTGTGGTTAAAGGTAAAAAACCTAAAACAACCAATACATACACCAATGGAATATAATCTTACCACTTAAATTGACGCCATATTGTTGTTTGTTGAATGTATAATTTATTCTTTGTTTTTCTTTTACACAAAATTATTATGTGTTCTGCAATATAAACAATTCAAATGTAATTTTAATTTTTTTTTTTTATTAGTATGCACTAATTCAATAATCCGTGATCTATAAAATTTATATATATATATCGATTCACTGAAACCACATAATTATTAATGACCATCAATGAATTTAATTTAAATTAAAAAAGTATAAATTTTATTTTAATATTTTTCTTTTTTACTATTGTAATATTTTGTGAATTATACTTTTTTTAAAAAAAAATATAAAACAATATTTCAAAAAGGGAAAATAAAAAAAGCACATTGTTTTATTTGTATTCGTTTTTATTATATAAAAAGTTTTTTTCTAAAACTTAAACATTTATAATAAGTATGTATAAAGATATATTAAATGAAGTTTAATCAATTCTTATTTAGATTTATAATTTTTGTTATAAAATTATTGTTTCAATTAATTCTGAATAATATTACTATTAAATAAGAAAATTACACGTGTTATTCTTTCTTAATTAGGCATTTTTTTTTTTATACACCATTTGAACTAATAGAGAAATAAAGGAATTGCCAAAATAAAATTGTCCAACATTATAAAGAAATTGTACCATTTCATAAAATAATATATAAACCAGAATACACAGTACAGACTACAAAATTATGCTTTATAAAGTGCATTATCAAACTTATCAACAAATTTGGTTGAATTGTACATTGTTGTTTAATTTATAATTCTACTGTATTTACTAGTTAATATTTAAAACATTCATCACTCTGGTAATGATTTTTATTGTATTCTTTTAACTACTGCTTATGTATACAACAACTAATCAGTTTTAGAGTGTTAGTGTTTTTAATGTTAAATTATAGCTATACATCTGAAGTGAAGATAGTATTATACAATAACCAACTTAAAATTTCAACAATATATGTTTACAATTATTACTATACTATACAACTTAATTTCATTCATTTTAATATTGGTTTTTATTTGCTATTGAATATTTACAATCTGTTACAATTAATAAAAAAAAAAAAAACAAAGGTAAGTAACATGATAAAGAGATAAGTCAACCATAATACATTTTATTTAAGTTAGTTAACATGTTTTTATTTAATAGGTCTTATATATAAATTGATTCATCATTTTTAATTACAATTATTAATATTTTTAGTATGCCTAAATATTAAATTTATTTTTTACTCAACTTTTAATAAATCAGTTTTTATAAAAATGTCAAAAAGTAACGATAATTTCAAATGAATAATACAAAATATATATTTTATAATTTACATGTCAATATTTTACACAAAAAAAAATATTACAAATTTTATTAATAGTATTAACTTATATTTCATGTTCAAGACCTTCACTTTCGGTAACTAATGCCCTTTCCAATATAACTCTACCTTCTTTATAACGCTGATTTTCTTCCATGGCAAATTCATAGATCCATCCTAACTTGGTATCACAATTTTTACAAGATACATCTCGTACTATATGACGACCAGTTAACATAACTCGATCTTGAACATCACTAAAAATTTTATACTTTTTAACATCATTTCACTATTATTTATTACTTTATTTTACTCCCTAATTACAATTCATAATTATTAAATAACAATTAAACAATAATTTTAGGTAACAGTCATATAAATTGATAATATATGGCATTTATAAATAGTATTTTTTTAAATAGACATTTAAACCAAAGTAATAATTAATTATTTTAAAATCATTTTCCTATAGCATAAAGAAAATAATATTTATATGTGCTAACAAAAACAAAAATATATTAATAGTTATTTTTATTTTAATTACAAATTACAGAGTATTTATTGTGCTGTACCTGTAATTTAGGTTTACCACTTTGCTAAATAAAAATGCTCGACCCGTTGCACCTGTGAATCTGGTGCTAATCAACTCATCACGATTAGTTAAATTAGTATCACACGCAGCACAAGAATACAGTCTATCACCTCCAACATGATCAAGAAATATTCTACCCATTGATGCTATATTTCCGTACTTAACTATAAAAAGTGAATAGTATAAAAATCAAATTATATTCTCAATTTTCTTCATTAACATTACAGCCAGATATTTATACAAACCTAAATTAGTGTAAATATCAATCCTAGTGGAGCAATCCTAGCGTATGCTGATAACTGTTTGGTATCAATTCAAATATTCAATACATTATATCTGTGTAAACAATTATACAAGGACATATAATTGAAATATTTTTTTTTTTTTTAAATCATATAAAAATATTAATTGTACATGTTACAAATGCAAATTAATTAAAATTGTAGACTTGAAAAACGAGGAACGATCAATTAAACTGCTAAAATACCAAGTACGGCATAACGCGCAAGTAATTTTATTTCGTGTATAATATTATCCTGGAAGTCTTCACAGAAGTAACATAGTAGTAAACTACTTAAACTAGTAATTATTAAAGTATTAAACTAGGAAGCAAGCGCATTCACCAATCACTATTCAAATTCAGCTATGTTGTCGATCAGATGTTTTTCAAAACAATAACAATAACATGTTTATCAATTTATTACGAATGCCCGCATTTTAAACAGCTGATCCTGATCATAGTGATCACACAGATTATATGAAACATAATCTGTGGTGATCATTTATAGTACATATTTTGGTAAAATATTACATTGTATTGTAACATCATAGAAGAGAGATATCTTCTCTACATCGTGACCTCTAATAAACCTATTTCATATTTCCGTTCTCCGATGTCAAACAAGAAGTATTAGCATTGATTAAATAATAAGATATATAATTAATGGTATACAAGGGCGCCCATAGGAAAATTTTCAAGGAGGGGGTACACAATTTTAATTTATTAATCTATTTATAAATAGGTTTAGCGTTTACCCACAGATATCTGTGGTTTAGCCATGGAATAGAAATAGATTTACATTATAGGTAGTAGGTACTATTACATTATGTAAACCGAACTGGAAGATTATGAGAAATATTAATAATTATTCAATCATAAAAGTAATTAATTGAATTATTATTCAAATAATAATTTAATTTAATATGTTACATATATTATTAGATACATCAAACATCAAACACTTAACATTTTAGATTCTGAGCGAAGAGAAGAATGTATTGATTTTACAATGATGTGTCTTTTTTTTTCCTTTTTTTTTTTTTAAGTATGAAGACACTTTTACTACCCGAAATAATATTCCGATTTGCACGAATAGCATATGTTTAAAACTGAAAGTGGATTTAGTTGGTACTTCATTTAGGTCATTTATCGAATTTCTCAAAATTAAACCTAAGCGGTAGAAAAAATGACGAAAAAACAGCATTTTTAAAAAAAACTGAAATTTCGACGAATTCGATTTCAATATTTCATGATAACTCAGGCAATTTGAAAATTAGAGGCTTGAAAAAAGTTTTATTGGGTGTTCATATAGATACTATATATATGTGGTAAAATTTTGAAACCGTTACGTTAATTTTTGAATTTTTCTACAAAATATAAGACTGAATATTTCGTAAAATTCTCGTTTTTATGTATATAATATTTGATAAAATTGACAATTTTTAGCATTTAGGTCTGAGATATTTACCAAAGTATATTTACAT
This sequence comes from Tetraneura akinire, assembly GCA_021307375.1. Classification (NCBI taxonomy): domain Eukaryota; kingdom Metazoa; phylum Arthropoda; class Insecta; order Hemiptera; family Aphididae; genus Tetraneura; species Tetraneura akinire. Next base: position 1,144,240 of record JAIUCT010000014.1, on the reverse strand, counting down.
AGTGATATTAGTATATTACTTAATATCATATGAAAATATTAGATAAATCCCTAGTCTCAATTTTTTTATAGCTGTTTAAAGTATATTTTTAGTTTAATCCAAAATATTATGAAAAAAATGACGAAAAAACGGCATTATCTGACTGAACTTCGCTCAGAATCGTTTTTTCGAATGCAGTGGTTTATCAGTTCATTCAAATTCTAATTAAAATTAACACTATAATTGCACATAAAATATTTACACCGTATCCCTTCCTTTGTTACTCCTTTAACAATTTTTTATAATCTCCATTGTGTCATTTATAATTGATTGTGATTTTAATTTACAATAATCATAGTATCATATGAAATTAAACCATTAACTATTATATTGGATATTTTTAAATGATTTTCAATATCTTGAAATATGTTAATACAAGTATATTCATTTTTTTGCAGCTATATATACCTACAATATTTTAAGAATTATAAAATTGTAATAAAAATGTTATTTATAAATTATAAATCATAATATATGTTATATGATATGATGTTAAGTAATAAAATAATGTAATATGTCTATGATGTAGGTATATATACTTCGATAAAATTTTCAAACCTTAGAGCCCAAAACTGCCAATTTTATCAAATATTATATACATAAAAACGAGAATTTTACGAAATATTTAGTCTTATATTTTGTAGAAAAATGAAAGTAGGTAACGGTTCCAAAATTTTATCACATATATATAATATGTGTATCTAAAACTTATGTGAACATCCAAAAAATTTTCACTTCTCTAACTTCAAAATTTCCTGAATTATCATGAAATATTGAAATCGAATTTGTCAAAATTTAAGTTTTCGTAAAAAATTTCATTTTTCTTGTTGTATGGAGTCAATTTTAAGAAATTCGAAAAATGACCTAAATAAAGTAGGTTCCTAAACTACCAACTACGTCCACTTTCAACCGGAAACATATGCTATTCGTGAAAATCGTAGCATTATTTTGGGTAATTAAAAAAAAAAAAAGACACATTGAAAAACCAATACATTTTTCGCTTCGCTCAAAATCAAAAGAAGAGCTGTGGACTCATACCATACTGCTGTGGAAAGGAACATAGGTGGTAAGTCTAAAGAGGATAGTAAATGCAATGATAAATCATTAGGTAGTTAGTAATATTTCGAGAAAACGATTTTAAGCGATATTTATAAGTTTATAACAATTAATTGTTTCTCGAAATTACTATTTATAGCTACAGAACGTATTTGTTGATTACAACAAAATGGTGTGGTGTTGTATACGAGTAATCATAGCTCATAGGCGCAACTAGAGGGGTGCACGGGGGTCTTGTGCACCCCAAGTTTAAAATGTGCACCCCTAAGTTTGAAATGTGCATCCTCAAAAAATAGGAACCTTTTTATATTATAATATAATATATTAAAATCTTAAATAAATTTAAGTTAAATACTAGAACAATCATGTTAAAATAGTTTTTAAATTTGTATTTTGTTTTACTCATTGTATTAGGTACTCATTAAAATATAGTATACATAAATTTACATATGTAATTATTGTTATTATAAATATAGTGTAAACGTCTACAAATAGCACAGGAGCTGTGGGAGCAAACCCTCACGGGTTTGAGAGATATTCACAATTTGTGCACCCCCAAAAATATTGATTTTGTTGCACCTATGCGCTATGCCTATGCGAGTAATAATTAAAAATCACATTATAATCGATAATTTGTAACCGATATATTTTTTGAAAATTATTTATAAATTTTAATGGCAAATACGAATTTATTAAACTTAAATTTGAAAATCATCAAAATACACCAAATTTTTTCTCGTGGTTACCGTTACATCCATTGACAACTGGTACTAATTACCTACACATTACACAATACAATACGTCAATACCATACAATAAAAAAATATTACAACCACACTACCGCAGGTTATTACACATTATATAAGTTGATAAATTTAATATTATTGCATAAGAATTAAGAAGCCATAAAACAAATAATTGTATAAAATGATTGGTCGATAATTTAAACTCTCGTTCCTGTGACATTGATCAGTGAGCAGTGAGCACGTTTGTAAGCTAATGAATACGAAAGAACGTCAAAACTCAAAAGACAATATTTTTAATATTTTAAACAATCATAATAAGTATAAGTGTCTAAAATACTTAAATACCTATTTTTAAATGTAGGTACCTACCGTAATTAATGTGAATGTGATATTGTTTCAGTTTCAGGTAATGTGATTATTAATACATTTTTTTTCATAATAATTTTTTACAATGTACCTAATTAAAAGATAAAAATAAATAACTACGAACACGATGTAGATAAAATTTAATAAAATAAAGTAAAATTTTATCTACATCGTGCCTACGAGTATTTAAAAATTAAAGATTAAAACAGAATTTATATAATATATATATAATATATATATATATATGGGCATATGGCATATGGATATATCTAATTTCTAATTAGTTTTGTAATTTTGTTATCTGTTCAAGTAGGTACTAGACTACTAGGTAGGTACCTACATAACCTACTGTAGCTACTGTAGTAATATTTAGGTAACGTTTAGTTAATAAAACTAATCTTTCATTATTATTCATTGAAAAAATTAAAAGAGATATAGAACAGCCAAAGTGCCTAATTACCTATACTGATATAATATGTAAGTAAGGTTTCTATTTCATATTTAAAAATTAAAATAAATATGTTTTATTTTAAATACGAGTTTAACACATGAAATATGTAATTATTTTAATTTTTAACTATAAATAATTTGTCAATTTTTATTTAAGAAGAAAAAGAAAAAAAAAAGAAATAATTTGAAATTATTGGGTACATTTTTTTTTTTTTTTATGATTAGGTACTAACACTAATATAATAAATTTACGTATTTTAATTAATTATTTTAGTTGATAATAAGTAGATTTCGTATTGTACTACAACTTTGTATCTAAAATAAATATATTTAAGTAATAAGTATACATATATCACAGAATAAATAATAAATAATTTCATTTATTCTGTGCATATATCTTATTTATCATTCCTATTTTAACAGTTAGTTACTAAAGAGTAAGTACTGGAGTAAATAACTTATTAAAAAAATTTATATTTATAATTTTTTGTTATTATGTACGTATTCTGTATTTATCTAATTATTATACCAGATAATTATTAATTATATTCCTATGTTAATTTATTTCTAGCCTTAAATCTCTATAATACAACTTCCTTTTATTTAGGTATAATTTATTTTAATTTCAAATTGAAAGCATAACATAGACAATAGAAATCCATTTTTTTCATATTACATTTGTTTTTTAACAATAAGTAAATCATTAAATTTGTATCATTTATTTAATAGAGTATTTTTTAAGATTAATGTAATTAATTTTATATATTTTAGGTTATGACTGAAGTAAATGTTACAATTTTATTTTTTGCTCAAGCCCGAGAGTTAGCCAAATTAAACAAGACAACTGTGAATGTTTCACAAATCTTATTTGGTCATGATTTACGTTGTATATTAATAGATAAATTTAATTTGTCATCTATTGGTGATATATTTACATTGGCTATCAATGAAAATTATATACCTGACAATTTGCAAATTACTTTGAATGAAAACGATGTTGTGGCAATTATTCCACCTATAAGTGGAGGTAGTAATCAAATTTAATTTAAAAATAACTAACCATAATAGTTAAATTTATATTTCCAGGCTAGAAAAACAATGAATGATTTAAAAATTGTCAGTTCTGAATTGAACGTTAATGCTGTTATAAATACTGTGAATTCACCTCAATGTGGAGCAATATCATTATTTATTGGAACAACTAGAGAACACTTTAATGAAAATAAAGTAAAAAAATTAATTTATGAGGCTTACGAATCAATGGCCTTAAATGAAATGGAAAACATAATTAGGTTGGTTAGACAAAAATGGCCTGAAATTGTGAACATTGCAATGTATCACAGGTAATTATAAAATGTTATTTTATTACTATAGAAATAATTTTTAAAATATAAAAAGTACTTTAGTATAGTTATTAATGAACCTAGCTATTAATGTTATTATTCAATAAAGGATTGGTGAAGTTAAAGTTGGCGAAGCAGGTGTAGTGATTGCAGCTTCATCTCCTCATCGTAAACATGCTCAAGAAGCAGTTTCATTTATACTAGATAGACTTAAAACTACTGTCCCAATTTTCAAAAAAGAATTTTACGAAAATGGTAGTGATACATGGAAGGCTAATGATGAATGTATTTGGAAAAATAAAACCAATTGTTAAAAATTATTAAATATTAATTATGTGTACTATTTCAGTTTAGTAATGATGGTATTATGATTACAGAATTTATTGTACAACTTACAAAATATAATATTCCCTAATAACATAATATTATATTATTTTCTATTCACTATGAGCCTCACATCTATACCCCTGTTTCTACACTATTGGACTTATCTTCTAAAGCTGGTTTTAGGCGATTTACGTGCAACAAGTTGCACAGATGATTATCATTTAAGGTCCCACAATATTCCACTTGTTCTACTACATTTTACATTCCTATTGCCACTACTAATTACCTTCTTAATAAACCATTTGGGTGAATCATGATGAATCCCAATGCCAATCCATCATTTTTAAATAATTAATAATTATTTTATTACCTATTTAAATAAATTTTGTTTTGTTCTGTTAACTCTTTCTCAGTTATTTTGCTTATATTGCTTCATATTGTTTATTATAAAGTCCATTATTAATGTACATATATTTTTACTAATTTAAATATAATTTATAAAGGGTTCTCTTAAATAAATAAAAATATACGAGTAATATTTTGTATAGAATTATATTTTCTACCACTCTTATGATGAAGAGTATTAATTGTAATGAGACACATTCTATGTTGTACTTAATTTAAATCTTATTAAAAAAATGATGAAGATTATACTTCTTTAATGTTATTTTTAATATCTTTGTAACAAATTTTTTTTTTATTATTTTATTTTATATAGTTACGCACTATAGTCTATAAGTATAGTGTACTTAAATAAACTTCATATTGACAAAGTATTTTGAATAAAATATACTATAAAATCAAAATTATTGATTTTTTTTTTTTTTAATTTTATTATCTATACAAAATGACAAATAAACATTTGGTTAATAGTACAAAATTCAACAATTATAACAAATTAAAACATGTGTCTTTAGAAAACTAAGAATATTGAAACCATAAAATTATGGCACTTGAATTAGAAAAAAATATATTATAGATTGCATCTTTGTCTTTCTATATTTGGTGTCACAGTGTTTTATGTATTACTGTTAAATAATTTAATAAAAATTTTCAAAAATAAAAATATTTTGAATGTGCTATAGAATTTGAAAAAATATAATTTTACATTTCACTATTCAATTATTTTGATTTTTGAAAATAAACAGCATAAAAACATTAAAAAATATAAGAATATATTGGTCTTTTGTTTTGATATGTAGATTGATCTTTAGTCACACCTCCATTTTTGCATTGCCTCAACACGTGCATCAGGTGCAAGTTGACAACGAACACCTTGAAGTACGTTGCATGTTGCTTGGCTAGCAAGAATAATAGGTGTAAGAGCAGTCGGAGGTATTTGTCTTAAAACACCACCAACCATACCAGCAGTACCTTTGATTTCATGTTCTTCACTTGCTACTCTAACTATAGTTTGTGCAGTTTCACCAAGACCCTAAAATAACAAAATTATATTATTTATATAAATCATAAATTTATATGCAATGCTTAAAATTAAAATTAAAACAAATATTATTTATAATCAATTTGTACACAAACATACATATATATATATATATATATATATATATATATTAAGTAATATACAAAAATTATTTTTTTAATTTGGATTAAAAAGAGTTAATATTAAATAATCAAAAAAAATCATTAACAAATTATATTGTAAAATTTAAAAAAAATATATTAGATTTATCATCCTACTGATAGATAATGAGATTTTATAACAATTTACATAATTTGTATAATATTTAATATTTATTATTTGCCTATTTGTGATGACAAACAACACTGTATTGAATGAATTTAATAATATGGATTTTAAAAGCACTAACTTCTTTAACCAACATAACTGCAGTAGCAACTCCTTCACGGATATCAGCAGGGTGAGATCGTTTATTAGAAGAACTTTTCTTTTTAGATTCTTGTAATCTTAATTGTCGCATACTTGGTCCTGGGTTAACCATATCATAAGTAGTTTCAGCTACTCTCTATAAAATAATAAAATTAGTTTAAATTAAGTGTGTATATACATATATATATGTATATTACAACCTGAATGAGATTCACAATTCGAGTGGCTATTTCAAGAGCTGCCATTGCTGTAGATGTAGTAAAAGAATTAGCACCTCTTTGCAAACCTCTCACAATTCTACCATCTTTTTGGTATTGTTCAATAGGAAGTTGTACTAAATCTCTAAGACCTTGTATCAATCTAACAAATGAGTACATTGGACCTACTCCACCAAGCAGTGATGGAAGCTGGTGTTTTTTTATATCTTGTAACCATTCTTGAGTAACATATGTTAATAATTTATCAAATCCAAGTAAGCTATATAAATTAACAAATTGTAATAATCAATAAAACATATTAGAATAATCTTGGTTTTCATTCTTACCCATGTTTATGGACAATACGTTTTAATGTAATTTCTGAACAATTGAGTTGTGCTAATCCCATTAGTAGACCAGCCAAAGAACCATGACTTAAATCAATATGACGCCCTTCATAATCCAATCTTATAATAACATCCGGAGAAAATACAAATTGTCTAATATAAATAGGAGCTTTACTATCATTTGTAATAGTTTCAGTATCTGATTTGGTAATAATGGGAGTATTTATTAATCCAAAATTTTCATCAAATTCATCATTTAATTGAATTAATGGATTAGGTGTAATGTCATTTTGACCTTCACTTAAATTTCCTAAAGTCATTATTGGTTCATCTAGTTTTGTAGGTATTTTTTTCTCACTATATTTTTCTATAAATAAAATTCAGTTTAAAGAATCAAACAATAAATTTTATCTTAGTAATATTACCATCTTTATTTATTTGACTAAGTTCATTAAATTTATTAACAAATGAGATCAAAAAAATTAATGAATCTTGATCAATATTTAATCTTAATGGTAACATGGACACTTTAATACAACACTCTTGAGTTTTTAAATTGCAATCAGGTCGTGTATGAAGTGCTTTGATAACAAGCTATTAAAGTTATTAAAATTATTTTTCAAATAATATTTTCACTAAAATTATCTACACTTACCATATTAGCTTCATTTTGTTTAGGCATCGATTCACTCGAATATAAATACAAAAATTTATTGATGTTCGATGATGCTAGTTTATCACGAATTTCAAAGTCTTGAATCAAAATTACCTGCCTCATCGCTTCTTTTGTATTAGATGGGTATACTTCATGTTGGAATCGTACCTAATAGCAATATATTTATATTTTCAATATTTTAAAGAAAATAGAAAAACAAACTTTATTTAATTGAAGTTGCATTAATATATGATGTTGTCGTCCAGCACCACCTTTTGCCTGCCAACTAGTAGGTAAAACACTACAACAAAATCTTGTCCTGGCTTGAGAAATTTTAACTGATCCTTTATTTGAAGTAGGATATTTCTAAAAAAAAAAAAAGAAGAAAAAAAAAAGAACAATAATTACCAATATTTAATGAACTAAAATAGTTATAACATAACATTCATTTTACAATTTACAAATATGATTTATTCACATTATGAAATAAATAAAATACCTGTGAATTTATATTAGTTTGTGAATAATATCGAGAGAGAGACGGCCTTAAAATATTTGGAGAAGTTGGACAAGAATTTCTAAACAAAATATTAAAAATTAATTAAGTTAATAAACTATTAAGTTATATTCAATATCAATTACATACGTTTCCGATACTATAGTTACATGTTTTGTAAGTTCGTTATGGGAAATTTTATTATTAAAATCCATTCCACCATAAATATGCCATATCAAAGTCATTTCTCGTAATGTGTATTTAACGACAGGAATTGGATATTCTTTAGGAGCCTGAAGCATATCAATTTTTCCAACAGGAGCTTTAAAATAATTGTTAACTACACGTATTTGAGTGTCTGTTAGCATCCGAACTTCTGGTATGTTGCTTCGAGGCTAATACAAATTTTAATTTTACTTTCTTACATATTCAAATTATTTTCATTATTTCTTACCATTAATCCTGAACCAGCTTCATGTTCAACAAAACAAAATTCTTTTTCAATATAATCATCATCTATATCCGATTCTAACGGAGACTGAATATCCAAAGGGTTAATTATTTTATTGGTTTCATCAGGAAAATAAAATACTTCAACTCCTTTATCATTATTACACTCAGATGAAGAATTACTTGAACTTGATTTTATAACTACAGGGTTTTTAGGTTTAACACTTGTAGTTTCTTCATGCATAGCTTCCATTATAAGACTAGATAATGAGTTATTATCAGAATCAACTTGTTCTAGTAGAACAGGTTCTTCTTGATCTACACCTTCAAACTCTGTTGTTTGATTTTCAATGGAGCTTTTATCACCATCAGAAGCTAAATAGCTAATTATACGACAAAAAGCAAATGCAGAGTCTACGCATGTTCTAATATGAATAACATTGACAGCCATTCTTAAATCCACTTCAGGATGTAACAAAGCATTTGATTGTTTAGAGCTCTTACTAAGTTTCAAAAAAAGCTCAAAAACACCCAAATCCATAACACAAATGTAATTAGACATTAAATCAAGATTTTCTGCTTTAGATAAATGGGCAGAAATAAAAAAAGCTACATCTTCAGATACTATTTGAAGAGTTGATGATTTAGATCTAGCAACAATATTACTTGATAAACTAAAGTTACCAATAGTAAGTACACACTGGTATGGCAGATTAAGAGGCCTGTAAAATTCAAATAGTAAATATCAACTTTATATAAATTAAGAAACTGATTTACCTATAATCAATAAGACATTCATTTATATGTTGATGTAGTTCGGTAACTACATGAGGAGATTCATATCCAGCAACAGGGTAATCCACAACATCAAAAAAATCAGATAATTGATAATACCAACTTTGTGAAATAACACTAAAAATATGTTTCATAGTAGTGCCATAGATTTCATTTACTACTTTTATTGTCTAAAAAAATAAAAATAAAAATAAATATATATATATATATATATACATTCCATTAACATATTATTTATGCATTATGAATGATATTAGTATATTACTTTAATATGATTGCAAACAGTTATTTCAACCACAACAGTTAACATATCAGATTTATCTATGCTTGTTCGTTCTTTAAAATCCATACCATCAGGTATTTTATATAAAATACGTTTTAAGGATTTATGTTTCTTGCAGACAACTTCTTTTGACATCAAAACAATATTACTATTAGTGGAAAGATCTAAAGAAAAAAATATACATGCATACAAGTATTAAAATTGTAATGTAATACATTTTTTATAAACCATACTTTCATGACTTAAACAAAATCTATTAGCTTGAACACATATAAAGTTATGTCTTGGCGTGTTTTCATATCCAGCTGCAATATATAAATAAAGATCGTCAAATACTATTTGAAATTCACCATAATGCTGTGGTATAACTCTCCCTGAACAATCCTATCGAAACACAAATTATAATGAATATTTTGATAATTTTGTGATCAAAATTTAAAAAATAACTATTGATCATTATTAAGATGAAAAATGTTTTTACTTAAATATATATATATATATATATATAATATATATACACGAGTATATTTTATACAATTGTAGAATTTCAATATTTTTTTTATTATAAAATCACTATATATGATTAATAATAATTAGTAATTAGTAATTACCCTAGATTGAATAATAATTGTAAACAAGCCTTGAGACACATTTAAATTAAGACAAAATTCAGTTCGTTTAATCATAGGATTTTCAATATTCATATTGGACTTTCCATTGAAATAATTATCATTGGATGCTTCATCTTCTGATTCACTTTCTGAATCTAATTTGTAAATTATTAAAGATAATGTAAGCTAATCAAAAATTTTTAATTTACCAAATTTAATTCCAGATTTGCATGGCACAAAGTAACGAGTTCTTTCTAGTATATGAGATAATTTGTTGGAACTATTTTGGGATACTGAAGTAGGAAACGATGGCGACCAAAAAAATAAATCATTTGTAAATCTAAAAAAAAAAAGTTATAATAATTATTTATATAAAATAAATTTAAAAAAAATATTACAAACCTATTATAAATGGTTTCATATAAATGTTTGGAAGGTAATGTAATAAAAATACATGGAACATTTATGTCTAAATAAATTTTTGAATTAGCATTGGTATATTCAACAAATTCCATAATTTCTTCTCTAGAACCTGGAACTACTTGTATTTCACCATCACCCAATTTTCGTTCATGTTCATGACAATCAGACTCATGACTTCTTTGTCTCATAGTTTTTTTGAAAGCAAATGGTGATGGTTGTTTGGATTCAACATAAATGCTACTTGTCATATTATGTTCAGTATTAAAACTTTTATCTTTTACTTCATCTTGATTACCAACTGGACATAATTTTAATACTAGTCTAAAACATTATATAACTTTAAATTAAATAATTATTTGTATTTGGTGTAGTATGAATATTATTTATTAAAAAGACTAAATGTATAGTTTATATAAGTTATGTTGTACTAATACTACAGTTACAAATCAAACAACAACCCTCCCAAGTAAATAATGCAAGTTTTTATATTAATACTAAATGAAATCACCATACATTTTAATCATATAACCTCTACTATATCCACTCTACTATGAACAATCAAACTTTAATATTTTTTTCTCGCTAATAATGAAATTATATAAACGGTTGATATTTTTCTACTATATTTTCAATTGAAATGGCTAAACATGTTTAACATTATACTAAGGAGTGTATAATAAGGAGGAAAGATTGCATGCCCTTACTTTGGTATATGTTTATCTCTGATAGTTTTTAAATTATCACCAATTCCTTTACATTTAGCAATGGGAATTATATTTTTAGTATTTCCTTCCTGAAATAAAGCTTCAATAGTTTGACATTGCACTTCATAACTTGTAGTAATAGTTTGTTGTGATGATTTTATAAATGAACCTTCTGCATCAGATAAGTACAACCATAAAATATCATCTCTTAATATACGCTTCCACCAAGGTAACCGATTTATATCACTTAATGGTCGTAAATCAGGAATAGGAAATCTAAAATGTAGATAATAAAATTATGTATTATTTCTAACAAAAAATATGTTGATATTATTACCGAAATTTAATAACCAGATAATTAACATTTAAAGTGCAACTTATATTTGTATCACTGACAGATTCAATTATTTCATTAAATTGAGGTTGAAAAACCTAAAATATAATTAAAATGCAGTTTTTAATAGTTTAAATAAAATTTAAGATATTTTTATTTGATGTGCTCTACCTTATTATTAAAATGAAATATTTATATTTCACATATATTAAACTTCAATAAGACACCTATAAGATAGTTAAAAATAAGATGATAAATATGAATTTAGTTTAATATTTTTAATTAATCTCTATATTTATAGTAATTTTTAAATTTTTAATTCTTGTAATTTTTATTAAATGGTTTTAAATAATCTTCATAATTATAAAAAATTGTATTTAAAAAAAACTTTTCTTAAACCTATACTTAATATTTTAGATTATATTATGGAATTTTTTTAAGTAAAACGTTTATATGAATAAAAAATCAATATTTTTTAAAATAAACTTTCAATTAATATTGTTTATTTGTAAGGAAAACATAAAATTTCAATAATAATGTATATTATTTACACCATTATAGTCAAAATTACCAACGAGTTTATAAATGTTTATTGTATTTTCTTGTACTTATGTTTAATATTGTTTTATTCTATTGTGGTTTTTTATATATATCCAATAGGTATTGAAAATATTATGTGTAAAATTATAGATTATAATGTACATAGGCTTTGATTAAATTAAATAATATAAAATTATCTTAACAAAGACCAAATATATCACCAATTATATTAATTTTATTATATCTTCCTATAAATAATTGTTTCATAATATAATCATTATTTTTTTTTTCATTTGAGAATTTTGATTTGCTACAAGTTATTAAATTATAAATATTAAATATTAATCTTCATAATATTTTAAAACAAGACTAATGAATAAAAATAAATACTTTTAAAACTACACATTTTACCAATATCTCAAGGGTCACAGAAATTACAAAAATGCAATATATAACAAAAATTCTTGCATGTTATGCTAACAATAAAATTTCATTCTAAATATTATGCAAAAATTAATTTGAATAATAATTTAAAGATTATTCATAAATTTATTTCCTTCATTAACATTACATAAAGAGTATAAGATATTTAAAAATATTAGTTAAAAATATTATTATTAAAAAATATTAGTCCATATAAATATTTTTATAAATTTTCTCAATAATATTTCCTATTTATTGATGGACATTAACCTAAACAACAGAATAGAGCACAAAATATCAAAATAAACATACATTTAGTGAACTTTGTTTAGATACCATAAAATCTGGTTTAAAGATATATGACGATAAACGATTAATAATTGAAATATCTACTTCAGAAAATGCTTCTTGCATAGTAATCCTGAAAATATATAACATTATAATTAAGTTATCATATTATATTAAACATTAATATTATATTTTTAGTTTAAGTATTGACTTGTGGATAATATTAATTTAAATAAATAAAAATCCAAATCCACAAAAATTTTACTTTTATTTTAAGCAAATACGTATTTCGGTAACAAAGTTGCCATCATCAGTGCAAAACACAGTCTGTGTTGAGGATTTGGGTTTTTATTTATTTAAATTAATATTATAATTATTTTTAAATAATTAAACTTTATTTCTGTAGTTATTTTATATAATATCTAGTTATTATACAGAATAGCTAGTTAAAGTATTTATTTTTACAATAATTCTATTGTTTAACTAAAATTGCTTGTTATTTCATAAAACACCTAGTTATTCTATATATTATCGGAATTTCATACATTAACGCTAACATATACTAGGGGCAATCAAAAAGTAAGTTGCATTTTGCCATATTTTTTGTTGAAACTTTGGGGTAACACTCCACACATTATACTTTCAACGTATTAATTCCTAAATTGATAGTAAGTTGTTAAGCTTATCAGTAACAAGTTGACAATCATGGCTACTGCTACTATTACGTCGTCCAAAATTGAAATTCTTGCAGTTATTAGATTTTTATGGTTAAAAAATTATAAACTAGTATAAATACATAGGGAGGTCGGAGGTGTGTGAAGTTTATGGTGATAAAACAATTTCGAGATATGCAGTTGAAAAGAGGTGCAATATGTTTAAAAATAGCCGAATGGATATCAATGATAATTACCGTGGTATCCATACCCCAAAGTTTCGACAAAAAATATGGCATAATGCAACTTACTTTTTGATTGCCCATCGTATATACATATATATCAATATAATACTAACATATTACTGTACCAATCAGAGTTTAAATTTATTTGCATTAAAAATTTAAAGAACTTTTGATATTAGAATAAATAAATATCATAAATATGCATTTCTTTCCAATAAGAAAAAAATAATTGCTAAATAAGTTTTAAAACAATTATTATTTTTTTTTCTATACATCTTTATTAAAATATATTTATTATTTAATAATATTACTTTATTTCTGAAGAAACTGGATTACAATATCTTGTAGACTTTGTATTATGTTTAAACTGTACTGTAATATCTGGTTGATCAGAAGATACACTTGATGTTTTTTGAAGTGAATCCTTTGTATTTTGTATAAACTTTAAAATCTGTGTTTAAAACATTTACATTATAATTAATTATAATTTTTTTTTTTTTAAATAAATATTTTTACTGGATTATATTGAATGGGTTCTTCCTTCATAGTATCAATAAGAACTTCCATTATCATTACATTAGAACCTGAAGCTGTTATGTTAACATCTCTTACAGTTTCATTTGTTTTTTCATCACCCTCCATAATAACAGTGGTAGCTACAAACTTTAAATGGTTTCTTTCTAAAGATTTAGTGATTTTATCACAATCTTTAGTAATGTCAGAATTTTGAACAGCCATTAAATATTGATGAGATATTTTACGCATTTCATTTAAGGAGCATTGAGTGATAACATTAGTCTCTGGACAAATGGCAAGAATATCTTCATGTAACAAAGCTACACATAGTGAGGTTAACTGTACATTAAAATGATTAGTTTCACCTAGCCATTCACTTTTTCCTAAAATAATAATTATTTAAACAAAATATAATAATACAAAAATTACAGAAAAAAATTACCTTTATTTTTAAGTCGAGTATACCGTGAAGATATATCAGATTTACTATTAAACAAATAAATTATTAATACATTTATATATCTAATTTATTAAAAAAATATATTTACCTGCTAGCTACACTACTCATACTAGAAGTCATTGATGAACTCATACTTGGTACAAATGTTTTTTTTTTAGCTCCTTGTAATGGAAAAAATTCTTCTTCATCATCTATATATGTAATTTACAATTAAATTTTTAATTTATTTATAATCAAAATAAAGTTACCTTGCATATTAGACCATCCTTGCATTCCTCTTAAACTTGTATCAGCATTTTGTATTGGTTCTACATGATTGAATAAATCTAATTCAATACGATTAAAATCTGACTCACTCATCGGTTTTTGAATGGGAATTTTTTGTTTCTCATTTATTAATGGTTTAGATATTCCACGTAAAATTTCTATCACTAAATATAATTGTCTTGGAGAACAAATAATATTCAGAGGTCCAAAATTTATTTCCAAACTCAATTTTGGACCAGGAAGACTAGGATTATGTTTAAGTACCATTCTAATAACTTGAGTACCAATTAATTCAGCAATAGTAATTGTGTCTGTAATATTTGTTTTTAAAGTCTAAAAAATAAAAACATATTTGGAAATTACATTTATAAAATTAATTAAGTATATAGTTCAAATAACTATATAGAAAATTATTACATAGATATTTAATAATAAATCAATATTCATTACTAAAAAATTATTTATTTAATAATGTATTTTATTGGTAATGCAAATATAATATAATTAAACTTAATTATAAATAGAAATTTTTTCATACGCTATAAAAATATATTGATATGTTATATTGTAGTGTGATAGAAATTAATAATTATTAAGTAATTCAAAATAACTTACAGATCCAACATTATTTGAATTTAGATTTTTAAATTCATACGACTGTAAAAACACTCCTTCAATTAGTAATTTTTTAGTTAAAAAAGCTAAATTATCATAAATTAATCCTTCTTTTGATTCATCTGCCACTTCGTCAATATAATTTAAACTATAAATATAGAAAACAAATGAGTTTTTATTTTTAGTTGAAAACTAATTTAAAATTTACCTTATAATATGTAATTGTAATCCTAATCCTAATTCCATGAGATTTGGTGTATATTCTAATTTTATCACAGTATTTGAAAATTTTATTTTTATTCTATTCAATACTAAAAAAAAATTTATTATAAATACATTTAAAATTAATAATGATTAAATTAAATTTACTAGATTCAATGGCCTGAGTAAATACTTCTAAACCTGAAACTTGTTCTGATTCTGGAGCATTGTCAAAACTTTCTTCATAATCACTATCAGGTGATGAATATACACTATTTGACATGGATGACCATACAGATTCTAACATTGAATTTGGAATTCCTAAATATATTTAAATTTTTAATAAAACAATAATTTATTTATATATTATAATAAATTATGCTTACCTTCTGTTTCTTTTACATTAGGCCTAACAGTAAGACTAAGTCCTTCAACGTGTATGATACTTGATTCTTTGAGCATGTTTCTCCATGGCACAGACAGAGATATTTTGTCCACACTACCTTCGACAAATTCAAAAGGTAATTGATGTTCATCTCCAACATTGTTCAATGCCTATAATTTTTTTTAAATAAAAAAAAATCAAATTTAATATTATTTAACTTGTAAATTACTTATACTTAGCAAACAATAAATAGTAAAATTTAGAACAAGAAAGGAATTGAAATTATTATTAAATATTAAATGTAAAAACAATGAACATATTAATCAACCTAACCTACGTATATTGATTTGCAACCAGGCAAATAAAAATTAAAAATAAAACAAAGCATTTATTAATCTATTGTTTGTAAAATAAACATAGCTACTGATATGTAATCAGAAAATTGGGTAAAATTATGGACAACTAACCTGGACATCGAGCACAATGTCTTCAAGAGATACAGCACCATCAAGTACATTTATAGACAACTGGTCTGGTTCAATCTTGTGCTCCAGAAACCGTCCAACGTACCGTTGTAGTAGATACCGACAACATCTTTTCTGTAGGTTCTCCGTGCAAAAATTGAACCACGACATTGTGTGCAGCACATGTAAGACAATTTGTGATATTTACTGTTTTTTGGCACACAACCTAAATATTATATATGTATATACACATATAACTATTATTGTTGCTAGAATCTTGGACGCCCCCACAATCCACACGCAGGTCCAAAGGTTTTCTGAATGAAAACTTATCATGAATTTATAACAGTTTTCGATTAAATTATTTTGTATTTAAAAATAAAAACGTTTTTGGCTGACTTTGGCAATTCTGTATTTGAGACAGAATGACAAAAATAAAGCTTTTGCTATTATGATTATTATTATTATTATTATGTATGGTATATATTTATACTGTTGTTTCAATCAATAATATTTCAATATACTATTATACACGTAGAAAACAAAAAATAAAATTATACGCACATAACACGAGACAGAGCAGATGAAATTGCGTTTCTCATATACTATACATAGTACACACACTTCGACACTTCGTCGACGACGAGAACCGTGCGCGCGAAACAAAGGATTTACACAGTATATTTTTCACATACCGTACACACCAGCTCTCCCACTACGGCGATCTGGATTTTATCACACGCGCGCGGAACAAAAACAATAATAAAAAACATATGATCGTCCGTCGCACAATCGTCGCAGGACAATCCGTTCAAAACATCCGTGATGCGCGCGCATACCGTAATAACTCCCCTACCATCACGGACTGACGTTTATCATAATAACATTTATATGTATGGATTTTCCGAATAGGTATTACAAGCAAGCACAGAATAGAACGAGTCTACACTACTACAATTTTACGTCTCTATGTATTTTTTTTCATATTCGCTCCGCGTTCGCTCTTTCACTATGGTACTCGTATGAACAATCAGAGGCGTGCTCATGATTTTCTATGGGGGAGGGGGGCAGGGGGAGATTGAATTTCAAATATTTAAGTGTTACTAGACACTAGAGTCAACTGTACAAAACACAATATTTAAAATAATATATTATATGTAATAATTAATTATGATCAGTTTGTTTATTGTCTTTTTATACCTAAATGTAATATTATATATTTATATAACATATTATAATTGAAATTGGTACATGAATATCAAACGAATAACAATGATGCAGTGTTTAAAATTTTATGAATATCATGGTTTTAACTTACTATTTTCGGCTTTTGAAGATTATATAAAATCGAATAGTTTGGCATTTATAACATTTAAAGACATTTTTTTTCTTTTTAAATAATTGTCCATTTATCAAACCCCCATAAATCATAATACAATATTATAATGTACATAATGTAAATATGCAACACGATAAATAGTACCATAATATTATATTGTCATTGTTATTTCCATGAGAGGGGGTGGGTAGGTTAAACTTAAACCCATGAACCCCTTGAGCACGTCCATGTAGATAATATTTATATATTATAAATAAATATATTATTAATAAATAAAATATATCTATATTTACAGATGACAGTATACACATATGTATATTAAATTATATAGGTTATATATACTTATCTATGGTTATAGCCTTATAGGTACTATTAGAATACTATATAAATATATAATATACGAATTGTAATAATTAATGAATAATATTATATTAATATAATAGTTGTTTGTAAAATGTAAATATTTTATATAAGTACAAGTAATATTACTTGTTGCCTGTTGATATTAAAAATATGAATTTTAACTTTTTAATAACAATAACTTGTTAAATAATCATATTCCCATTGTATAAAAATTAATTAAAAGTAGAAGTCAACTGTTGACAAAAATAATAGTAATAGAATCAAAAAGAAATGTTGACCGAACCGAGTGGGTGTTAATGAATATTGACTGTGGAGTAATGTCAATACTTTAACAATCAATAAGCATACATGTTAAAAATACTTTTATTTTGTATTTTAAATATTTAAATACATTCTCTTAAATGTATTTAAATATAAATAAAATAATAAATACAAATACTATTTTTAAGTTTTCCGAATACTTAAGAATATTTTAGTTTTTACTCTTTCTCTTTAATACATAGGTAAACAATGCTTGAAATTTGTATTACAAATAACATTATTTATATTAATATATTAGTAATTATTAATGAATTTCTATTATTACTCTGTAATCATTCCCTTTTATTTAGTTAGAACTATGAGAAACGTTTAGAATAAATTAATACTTATTCTTATTAATTATGAAAGAAAATATAATATTATAGTATCATATAGTATTTGTGGCATGATAGATCATAAAATAATATTAAAATTTATTTTAGATTCTGAGCTAGGCATGAAATGTATTTTTACAATGATGTCCGATTTTCATGAATAGCATATCCTTACGGTTGGAAAATGGATGTAATTGGTCATTTTGAATTTCTCAAAATTGACCCGTAGTTGGACATTTTGAATTTCTCAAAATTGACCCTATGCCATAGAAAAAATGACGAAAAAACGGCATTTTTCACGAAAATTGAAATTTCCACGAATTCGATTTCAATATTTCACGATAATTCAGGTAATTTTGAGGGAGGTTATTTTAGTTATTACTTTATTAGGTTAAATTATGATGGCCAATATTCAAGAAGGACAACAAATTAAGTTTGCACTGTATTGCTGATAATGTAATTACTAATTCATATTGTATTATAATGTGATAAACATATTTTCAAATTAAGTCATATATTATTAAGATATAAATTGATTTAACGATTTCAAAATTTTACTACAAATGTAAAATATCTCAGTAAAATTTTCAATTCTCTAATTTTATTATTTCCCTATAGTTATCATAAAATATTTGAAATAGATTTCGTCAAAATTACAGTTTCCGTAAATTGGGTCGAATATATATATATAATATATATTATAGCTATGTGAACACCCAAAAAAATTTTCAAGTCTCTAACTTAAAAATCGCTTGAGTTATCGTGAAATATTAAAATCGAATTCGTCGAAATTTCAGTTTTCGTGAAAATTCCGTTTTTTCGTCTTTTTTCTATCGCTTAGAGTCAATTTTGAGAAATTCGAAAAATGACCTAAATAAAGTACCAACTATATCCACTTTCCTACCGGAAACATATGCTATTCGTGAAAATCGGAGCATTATTTCGGGTAGTAAATTTGTACACAGACATAAAAAAAAAAAAAATCACACATCATTGTAAAACCAATACATTCTTCGCTTCGCTCAGAATCTAAAATGACACACTATTATAAAACCAATAGGTAAGTACATTGTTCGCTTTGTTCAGAATTTAAAATAAATTGTATAAAAAAATATGGGTCTCTCTTTCGTATGGCGCCGGACGCCTATTTGGTAGAATTTTTTTTTTTTGGTACCCGTAGGTTTCTGCCATACCTGGTTTTGGGGATGGTAGTAGTCGAGGCAATAGGGAGTAGGCTATATTTCACAGTGGCGGTCACCCATCCGCTGTCGATGCCTGACACCTACATAACTTTCACAATTTTCACGCTGACTACACCACATGTCCTTTAAAATATGGGTAAAACGAACATAGGGAGCAGAAAATTTATGGTAACCAATTACTTTTGTTACTGCTAACATAAAACAGTCCTATCTTTCCTGCACTGGCCACCGGACTATTACGACGGTATCGCGATCACACGGATAAAATTGTATTGAATAACTTTTTTTTAATTCTTTAAATTAATTTCACATACAATTATTATTAATTTATTACTATTATTATTATTATTATAATTTTATAAATACCTACCATCTATAGTTCTATATCTATACATAAATTATGTGAGTGTAAACAAGTGGTGACTGTCATTTTTTCGTGACGTCAATAAACATGAAACGACAATAATATAATATTTTCGACTTATATCTTATATTATAATATACCTATCTGCAGTAGCGTAATAGCGTATCTGATGCTCCATCAAGCGGATAGGTAGTTAAATATTTTTTTGGAATTCCTCAAAAAAGTTTATGCGTCTCAATAAAAAAGGAATTTTCATAACATAATATTATAATTATAAATGTATAATTAATTTTATAACAGTATATAGGTAAAACAATACCTATCTAAATCTTTATATAGGTAGTTATATATGATGGGTATTAATAATATCATACAAATACAAATACAACGCATAATACAAAAAACAAAAGGGGCGATCCACTTATCGCCACTACCTTGATGTATAGAAATAAGTATAACCTATATAAAATATATGTGTATAGGTATATGCTACATTGTGGCTGTTGATTTAATCAATTATAATGATAGATTTTTTTTTTTTTTATCACAACTGAATAATTATGTTTTTATATTAATGTTCGATGGTAATTAAAATTAATTTATTATTATTTAATTTTGGTTGTTCAAAAATGTACTCATATTTCTTATTGAGATCATTATTAATTATATTAGGTTATCGGTAATACACATTACTGCTGCATGTTTTTATCACTGGGTTATACAAGTAGGTACCTACATATATTTAATGCATGAATAATTAAAACATTACAATTTAATATTTACAAATATAAAATATTAAATAAGATATAATAATAAATTATTACATATTTATTACCAATGTTCTGTTGTTCTGATTTCTAATATTTTAAATAAACGATCGGGATCGGGATTGGTTTAAATGTACCTAGTGGCGTAATACACTGCTTAAACTGTATAGGCCACCGGCCTAGGGCGGCAAATTTGAAAGGGGAGGCAAAAAACTATCATTGTGGCATTGTTACTATATACTTTTATATTTTAGTTGTAAATATGACTACTTTCATATTGTAATATTATTTAAAAATAATACGTAAAGTTGGAAGAAACAATTTCAATAGCTCACAGTTAAAATATAATTTTGAAACGTTCATTTTGCCTGCTATTAAGGCGGAAAATTGTCATAGCCTACAAAACCTTAATCCGGCCCTGAATGTACCTAGATTAACATTCTGATTCATTGAAAATTGTAATAACCTACTCCTACTAGCTACCTATCAAAATATCGTTTCTACCATGCTTACGATAAGAGACTTGAAAATTTTTTGGGTGTTCACTTATGTACTATGTACCTACTCATATATGTGATAAAATTTACCGTTATGTTAATTTTCTACAAAATACAGAGCTTTGAATATTTTCTAAAATTCTCGTTTTTATCATATTTGATTAAATTGGTAATTTTGGGTTTTAAGGTCAGCAATTTTTAGTGAGTATACTCACATAATACTTAACACGATGCCAAAATATTTAAAAAATTTATTTAAGAATTTATTAATCTAAGACCGTATAAGAATTCTTCTTATTATTTCTCAATGTTTTAGATTCTGAACGAAGCGAAGAATGTATTGGTTTTATGATACAATTCTATAATCAATGCTAATACAAATACCTACCCCATAGACCGGGTACTGGTGCGGATGGGCAGTGGTTTTTTTGTGACCTAAAACCTCGATTCGCGAGACTTTTGGATATTTACCTATATATATAATATATATAGGTAGTCCGGGAGTATACAATACACAGCGAAATTTTCCGTCAACATATTCCGGACTAATACGGCTTTTGGTTTTTTAATTCCGGAAAAATACGTTCCGGGATTATACAGTTCAGAACTATATTCAATTCCGTCATTATATGTTCCGGACAAATACGGTTTTTGATTTTTAGATTCCGGGCATATACGGTCCGTAAGAATACGTTCTGGAATTTATACGTTCC
Organism: Tetraneura akinire; assembly: GCA_021307375.1. Classification (NCBI taxonomy): domain Eukaryota; kingdom Metazoa; phylum Arthropoda; class Insecta; order Hemiptera; family Aphididae; genus Tetraneura; species Tetraneura akinire. The sequence goes on along the minus strand of JAIUCT010000014.1, from coordinate 1,121,829 downwards.
GTCGATTTATTTTCCGGAATTTTACGGGCCACCAAATTAATACCTATTTAAAGTATTTATATGGATTTTTCTTATTTTTATGTATGAAGACATTTTTTCGTCCAGAAATAATGCTCCGATATTTACAAATAGTAAAAGTTTTCAGTAAAAGATTGGATGTAGTTAGTAGTTTTTTGAATTTTTCAAAATTGTCCTATGCGGTAGAAAAAACGGCATTTTTCATGAAAACTGAAATTTCGACGAATTCTATTTCAATATTTAACGATAACTCGGGCAATTTTGAAGTTAGAGACTAGAAAATTTTATACGATGTTAATTTATGTATATATGTGTATACCTATATGGTTCCTATATGTGTGATAAAATTTTGCGTTTTAAATATTTCATAAAAAATGTCAAAATTTTAATCAATTCCTTCATTATCTGGCTGAACTTCGCTCAGAATCATTTTTCGAATGCAATGGTTTATCATTGCATTCAAATTCTAATTAAAATTAAACACTATGATTGGCACACCTGTATCTCATGCGGCATGAGTATCAGCACGTCTTTTTAAAATATTAATTACCTACCTAATAAAAGGAAAAATGTTTAAAAATTTTAAGTATTCAACACTTTCCTCTTTACATCTGAGTCTCTTCCCTGTTCCATAGCAGTATTAGGTTTTTTTTTAAAATTATTTGTAATATACGCGAAAATGTATATAGTAATAATTAATAGATAGGTATTTCATTATTTCATAATAAATTACGAAGAAAAATAATTAAGATAAAAAATAAATTTATTTTATCATGCTCATAGATTAATATATATAATGATCATGAACATTAGAGAATTTTGAATTATGCCATTGCCTTCATGCCTCATGGTCATGCTCATGATAAAGAATACCTCACGTCGTTTCCCGTTGACTGTGGTAGTGTGGTAATAAACTACGATCATGAATATTAGAGATAGGAGAAAGGGTCCAAAGAACTCCGAACTATGCCAGCTGAAGCAAAAAATTATGGTCCGAATTTATCGCATCCATCAGAATGCGCTTCGAACAGTTGTGAATTTGTGATGTTGTTTTTATCATGACAAAAAAAATTTGTCATGGTTAAATGGTTTTTATTTGACACGACGTAGGGCGTTTACTGGTTTATTATTATTATTTAAACGTTAGACTTATGAGTAATTATAAAATATAATAAGACTAGGTTTTTCTTGATCCAAAGAATGCAATGATGCATTTCTAAAATTATACTTCTATAATTACTATGATAATTAAATTATTTTGTGATAACTGATAAGTGATAATACGGATACGAAATTTATTTTCTATATAACTGTACAATACAGTAACTGTGGTATACTGGTATTATATTACTAGTTACTACTCTATTTTTTTTTATAGTTCTCTATCTGCTATCTCTACCGACTAAGCTGTTAAAATTTAAAATTTAATTTTTCTTCTTTCTTTTTAAGTTTTTACTCTTACTATAAAAAAATATACCTATTTCAACTTTTTTAGTATAACTGTTATTCCAACATTTTTCTATATATTTTAATTTAAATTTTTCATCGATTTTATAGATTTTTTTTAATAGGTACATTATGTTATTTAGGTATTAGTTTAAAAAAAATACCCATTTTATATGTTTTTGTTCAATTTATAATTTAAATACAGAAATTATAAGATTTTAAATTCGGAATATTCATTTCAGTTTTATTTTAAAATACATTCTTCTAAATTATTTTGAATTATATTATTATTTCAATAATTTTCTTATTAACACAATATTTATGTAATTAATAATTGAGGTGTATAATTGCATTATAATATACAGACTGATATAAGTATCAGTCTGTGATTTTTACATTATTTGTAGTGGTTCAAGTGTCAAATATAAAAATAATTAATTTAATCTTCAATAATATAATAAAATAAAATAATAAATACCTAAAATATTATTTGTACCTATAAATGTTTGGTATTAAAATTATCTTATAAGATTTAAATAACTATTAGTTGTTTATTAATTGTAATTATAAGCATAGGGACATTTTTTTTAACAGATTAAATTGTTTTGAATTTTGTATAGGTATTTATTAAAATATAAACTAATTTACTAATATATAAAATGAAAACTGTAGAAAATCAATATGTGCCATTGCATCGTTATGAAATATTTTGCTATATTATTATTTGGGCTTCAGGTATAATTTATGCCTCTTATAATTTATTATATATTAGCTTCAGTAAGTATTTCATATCACATTTTTAAAACTGTTTAATACTTTGTAATTATTAAAATATTTTATATAGGTCTAGAAAATTCAGAGTTACCAGACTTGGTACCTGGATGGTCTTGGCTTGGGCGAAAAAAAGATACTTGTCCAGAGTGGAGAATATGGACTACATTTATAATTTACTCATTAGGTCCATGGATTGTTTTACATTCATCAATATTATTATTGATAGACAATTATTTTAGAAAGGTTTTATTTTACTTTTAAGAATAATTAATATTATTTTACTTGTAACTGATAATCGATTAATATTATTTTATATAGTTATCAAAATTACGTGATATTTGGTTAATTATTGTGACATGTTTTTGTACAGCTTATAATTTTAATTTATTATCAGTTTTTATATTTACTGGTTTGACATTAATTTATTATTGTTTATTATTATATGGTAATCAATTATGTATTTGGATTATAAGTATATTATTGTTAGGAGTTTGGTCATTTACTGATTCTTTATTTGTAAGTAAGGACATTTAAAATTATTTTTAATAACATAAAATATTTATTTTAATTATAATATTTATTTAGAATATTGTTGATCCTAGTTCTGATGGAGAAGTTACATATTTGTTATTGTTGACTTTATACTGGCATCAACTACGTTGTATAAGTTTTTCACTGAGTTCATTGAACAATAATAAGAATAAAGCTTTGCCTAATTTTGTTCATTTTTTATCGTATTCATTTTATTTACCATGCTTTTTTTTTGGACCGATCATTATTTATACAAAATTAAAGGTAATTTATTTTGATAAAATCAAATTTATAATACTCTTTTAAAATATTTATTTTATAATAGGATACAAATGATATTATAAAGATAAAACCATTACGTCAACGCTTATTTCTATTAATAATAAGTTTAATCAGATACTTTGTATGGATGTTTGTTACTGAATTTATATTACACTATGTTTATATCATTATGTTTCTGCAAAATATTAAAGTATGTTTTATTTGATTAATATTTATTGTAAAATATAAATTGCATCTATATCGCATAATTATCTGTTTCGTGCAATGGATAGGCATTTTGTCTATTTCCTGAAATGTAACTTTATTTTATCCACATTGTATAATTACACTAACTTGAAAACATTTAACAAATTTGGACATATAATGAAAAGAAATTTAAAACAATATTTTTACTCAAAATGTATATTGTATTACTGGTATTGAATAATAAAATGTATAAACGTGATATAAATGTGATAAATTTGATTATAAATTTATGTTATAAAAATGATAATGTTATATAAATATGAGATATACCAATTTTTTATGATTTTTGTTTACCTTATATATGTATTAGGTATATATTATTATTTAAGGTTTTTAAAAAATTTGGAATTACTGCACTTAGTGGATTTGGTTTTGCAATGGGTCAGTTCTTTTTCATTAAGTATACATTTATTTATGGCACTGTTAGTACAATTGCACAATTCGATGATTTTATTGATCCTCCAAAGCCACCAAAATGTATTTCACGGATTTATTTGTATTCTGATATGTGGAGAAGTTTTGATCGAGGACTTTATGACTTTTTAAAAATGTAAGTTTATTATTAATTTTTATACAATACAAAATAGATAAGTTTGTTTACATATTGGGTGTAGAATATTTAATTAGCAAAATACACATAAATTTTACATTTATAAAATTATTATTAATATAGGTAGTAGTGATTAAATTACTATAAACATTGATCTCTACTCGTGTGGTACCAGGGATACCTGTTGGCAGAATTTTTATTAGGCACCTTATAGGTTTCTGCCATGCCTGGTAGGGGGAGGGGTAGTAGTTGAGGCAGTAAGCTGTTTCGCAGCAGTGGTCACCCAACTGCTGTCGATGCCTTGGCTACGGTGCTTAACACCTCGGTAGCTTTCGTGGATGACGCGCAGACTACACCACACGTCCCCCAATAAATATTGATGTATCTTTTTAATTTTTTAACATATTAATATATTAACTTATTAATCTTATTTTACTACTGATGAAAATTGCATATATAAGTATATAAATAGTGTTTGTTATTAATATATAACTTAAATTTTATATAAAAAAAAATATTAAATATATGTACTTATTTCTCTAAACAAAATAATTTTTATGCATTACTTTTGTTATATTCGTATTAAATATTGAACGCATAAAAATATTGATTTTGAATTCTAAAATTAATGATTTAATAAGTAGTTTACTATCATAAATTCATAACTATATTAAAATGTAATTGATTAACAGTTACCTAGTAACAGTTGTTGATAATTTTAGAATTACTAATATAATGTTTCTATGAAAACTTAAATATAAGTATGTATATTGTATATTTATTGTATATAACTAATCAACTTATAATTAAATTAATTGTAGGTACAATATAAAATAATTTAATTTTTTTTATGTTTGATTTTAGTATCTATATATAATATACGTATTTATAATTTATCAGTATAGTTTTTTTTCGAGTTTTTTTTATATTAATTTTAAATCTTAATAATGTATTGAAAACAATTAACATCAAAGATTATTAACTTATATTAATATAAATATTTTAATATTTTATGCATTTAACTTAAATCTCAAAAATTTACTATATCAAGGGTTATTTATTTATTAAATTTGTTTTATTATGATATGAGTTACTTAATGAGAAATTTTAAATTGCTTGATTATTAAAAATTTTTGGTAGTTTGCATCAAACTTTTTAGTTCCAATCAAGAAGATTGTAAATATTCGTCACTTAAATTGGTTCTATACTGTGATTTGACGTATTTCGTGTTTGAAAACTTCTGTTCACATAAGTAGGTGATATATGTATGTTGAAATCATTTTTCTTTTAGTAGGAATTACTATTGATGAATAAATAATATTGTCAAAACATCAATTACCTAACTTAGTAGGCTAAAACCAAAATGGCAAAACGAGCCGTAGGTGGGAGACCCCTGTACTATATTGTAAAATTATAATATAGTACTATTTACACAGTTATAAATTTTGACTGATTAAAAAAATATACTTCTTCAAATATATAATTTAATTTTCCAACGTATGTTGTAGGATAATTATAAATTAATTCATTTTGAAGTTCACTCTTATTTGTATATTTATGTTCATTTTGACGACATTCATTGACAAACCAATCATAAAAATAGCGTGCTGAATATATTGCTGACCAACTATGAGGATCATTTTTTTCCCATTCATATGCATTTTTTTCTGGATGAAATTGTAATCCCACAAATGGATAAACTTTTGCTTCAATTGTAGATATAAATGTTAAATTATTTTTGTCTTTATTTACTGTTATAGAATTCCAAAATTTGTCCAAAGTCATTGACTTAAATTTTTTTTTCGTTACACATTTACTATTGGTATACAAATAAAAATAAAAAATAAAATAAAAATATTAAATAAAACAGAAATTTTAGAAAAATAGATTTTTTGTTAAATTAAATATATATTAATAAGTATACCCATTTAATATTTTTAAGGGCAAATAATATTTTTAAAATTTTATAACATGTGTAGTTTAAGTTAGGTATTAAAGTTTATGTATTGAAAATAGTTATACTTTTTTTAAATGGGAGTATACCTATTTATTTTTAAATAATAATTTATGGAATAAATTTTATTTTTATTTTTATTTTGAATATTTAAAAATATTGTTTAAAATTTATTATAAAATAAATACTTATTGATATACATAAGAATAAAATGTTTAATAGTTAATACATACACGTGATGGTTTGATGTCACTGCTTCTGTAAGTAGTATATTTCGAATATCTTTGGGCATTGTTTTAAATAATACACTTTTTTCTTCCATTTCTGGTATTAAGTTTAAAGGTAAATTAATATCTTTAGCACTACATTTAGTTAGAGGATATTTTCCATTAATAGATGCAATTAAAAGAAGTTCAAACCCTAAACAAATTCCAAGTATTGGGAAATGATCATTTTCATCGTTTATCTAAAAATAAAGTTATTTTTAAATAAAATGGTTTAATTAATTGTTAAAAGTTTGCAATATAGTATATTAATATATAGTAAAATTGTAATGGTATTAAAATAAAATTAATCTTGTTTTTGTCATGAAAATAATTATAGTAATACGATATTTAAAATAATATATTTTTATATTAAATAATATAACAAAATCATTGATTTTCTAGCTATGTGATATTTTCCATATGCAGTTAAATAATAAATATATGAGGTAAATTAAATATTTAATCAAATATATTTTTAAATAAATAAAATTTCATGAAGGTTATGTTATATTGGTGTAATATTATATTTGAAATTTTAAAACAAATTTAAAAATAATAATATTTTATAATTAGGAATATTAATTAAATTATGGGTAACATTTAGATAGGGCTAATGTAATTTTCATATTAATAATCGATAAAATAAATATATATTTAGTTGCAATAAATGTATTTAAAAAATTAAGTAAAGAATAAATTAATAATTTAAAATATATTACTTACACGTTTGGCAATATGGAAAATTGCATTTGTTGATCGACTGATCCCAACACTTACATTGAATGAACCACCTCCTCCAGGAATTAAAATCCCATTAACTTTTTTTACTATATTCCTATAATATTAGTTAATTATTGTTATTGATTTATTATCATAGAAATGAATTTTAAATATTTTCCTTACTCATAATATTCAATAGTTTGGTTGGTATAAACCGGTATAACTTGTCCCCCAGAAGCTTCAATTGATTTAACATAAGATGCAGCTATATATGAATAATTATTATAGGGTTTTATTTTAATTAAGTTTGACATATAAATGTCTTGTGTTAGTATTCCAATCACTGGCCTTTCATTACAAATTATTATTTTTGTTACAAAACTCAAGATACAAATTTGAGAAATTGATAAATACATATTTTTATTAAATAATTAACTACTGAATTTTAATAGAAGTGAAATCAATCCACTTCCAAAATTTTTATATTAAAATTATCTACTTAGATTATTTTATTTTAATTAAGTCTTATCATTTTTTAAATTATAGATTAAAATATAATATAAACATTACATATTTATATATACCTACCTATTTTTTTTTATGTATTATATTATATTGTGGAAATTAATGATCCTTAACATTTAATTATGAGTTATTGATAATTAAATCAAATATACCTTTGTACCAATTAAAAATTATAAAAAATATAATTAAAAGTGTTATAAATTTAAATTTAAATTGAAGCCTTTGATTATTGTACTTTGAATGTGTAGAAGTTCTCTAATAATATAATTTTTTAGTAAAATATTTGTATTTACAATTTAATAATATATAATGTTATTAAATTATTTTGTGTTATTTGTTATTTATATATTAATTTTAGTTTTTGAACGATATTTTTATTAATAAAATGTTGCACTGAAATAATCTCATTATTTTCATAAATAATAATTAATAAATGCATTTATAAGAACTGTATACAGTACATACCAATCTGGATACATTTTAAAAGTATAAAATTTTGGTTACCATCATTCTCACGAATTATAATATTAAAGATCATAAAGTTTGGTTTAACATTATCATTAAATTAGGGTAGGTACCAATAGTAACATTAATGATTAAAACCAATTAATTTATATTAAAATTAAAAATAATCATTAAAATAAATGATCTAATTATTATTAAAATGTATATTTTTATTTAAAATATATATATTTTTTTTGTTTTGTCTATTTGAAAAATTAAATTTACTGAATGATCAAATTCCAACACTTATTAAATCGACAGCGGATGGGTGACCGCCATTTTTTTTTTTTATGTCTGAAGTCATATCAAAATATTAGAAAAATCTCTAGTCTTAATTTTTTTTTATAGTTGTTTAAAATTGATATTTTTGTTTTTTTGTTTTTATGTTTGAAGACACTTTTACTACTCGAAATAATGCTCCGATTTTCACTAATAGCATGTTTCCGGTTTGAAAGTGGATGTTGTTGGAACTTTATTTAGGTCATTTTTTGAATTTCTCAAAATTACCCTATGCGTTAGAGGAAACGACGAAAAATACCTTCATTATCTGACTGAACTTAGCTCAGAATCGTTTTTTCAAATGTAATGGTTTATCATTGCATTCAAATTCTAATTAAAATTAAACACTATGATTTGCAGACCTATATGAGCCTGTTATATATATATATATAATATATATATTATATAGACCTGCACTGCGGCAGGAGTATCAGCTCGTCTTTTTTTTTAAATTTTAAATTAGTCTGTAGAAAATACCATACATTTTTAATGTAGTAAGGTAGCCTTTTTGATGGCTTAATTGTTGATTGGGGGGTTAAGCCCTCTTGTTACGCTTATGCCCATTAACCAACTAAGAAGATCTCTACATTGTGACATATACCTATTATGAACTATTAATAGATACCACTCCTATAATACAATGTACATTGTTTATATTATCTAACCTAACATAGATAAAAAAAAAAAAAAATAATCATACATTTTGTTATCTCAGGATATTTTAATTAGAATTTATTGCAACCTATTTAAATTTATTCGTGATTATTAAATTTTATAAAATGTATACTATTTTAGCGTTTAGGTATTTCTACCACTATGTTGTGATCTTCAGCGGTTACCTAATCAGCATTAAATTATATTTTAACATTTTTAAATTAAAAATAAATAATATATATTTCTGTTAAAAAAAAAAATATATATATATATATATATATTTTATGATATATTAATATATCATATATCTATTATTACTATTTATTATTTATCTAATTAATTTGTGGATAATTAATATGGAAGAAAATTATTTTTGATACAAATAATAAATATAAATTAGCATAATAATAATATTAAAAATAAATTAATTTTCAATTTTGTTTCCAGGTATATTTATAAACCATCTGGACATTCAAAAAATGCTAGTCTTGGTACCAAATTAATTAGGTCATTTATGTGTTTTGCATTTATATTTATTTGGCATGGATTATCATGGGAAGTTTTCCTATGGACTCTTTTTAATTTTATAGGGATTACTGTGGAAACACTAGGAAGAATATTTGAAAAAACAACTTGTTACAAACATTATATTAAAGTAATTGAAACTTTTATTATTTAAGTATTATGTATTATTTTATATATAGAGTAATGAGTAATATTAAAAAAAAAAAGAGAAAGAATACAGTATTTTCTATTGTCCAACATTAACTAATTTATTAATTTATTAATTTACTATTTAACTATTTTATTAATTATTTGGAGTTGGCCAATCTAATTATTAACTTTTACACAATTTGAAATTTTAGATATTAGTGTAATGTGAATTAATTAACTTTCCAAAAAATATATCGATAATAAATATTATTCTTAACCAAAAATTATAAATTAATGTAATCCTAAAAATCTACCGTTGTGTGTGGGATACAGGTGTAGAGTGGTTAGTGCTATATTTTGATTGAAATTTGAATGCAATTATATCACATTTAAAAAAGGATATTGATATTTTTCCAATTTTAAATTTAAACCGCTATAAAAGAAAAATGGTAATTGCAATATACAAATTTTTTTGAAACTATATTAAACAATAAGTGGTTATGAATTAATGAAGTGTTCAAACATTTAAACTCAAAATTGTTAATTTCATTCAACATTATTAAAAATAATATTGAGAAATAATTATAAGAATTTATATAAATACTATGATTATCGATTTTACTAAAATTCTCAACTTTAAACATCTATAAAAAATTCAGACTTGTGATTTTTAAAATATTTTGGAACTAAGTTAATAAATATATAGTAAAGTTCCAAAAGGATTTTAGACTTTAAAACTCAAAATTGTCAATGTTATCAAACATTCATTATAGAGATAAAAATGAGAATTATATGAAATATTCAAAGTTCTATATTTTGTAGAAAAATTAACGTAACAGTTCTAAAATTTTATCATATATAATATGTATGTGAACACCTAACAAATTTTCAAGTCTCTAAGTTCAATATTGCTTGAGTTATCCTAAAATATTGAAATCAATTTCACCAAAATTTCAGTTTCCATAGTTGTGGTAGTTTTTCCTATGGGATAATTTCAAGTTCAATTTTGAGAAATTAAAAAAAAAACCTAAATTAGCCAATCAACTACACTTACTTTTCTACTGGAAGTCGAAAAAGTGTTAACACATAAAAAAAAGACACACATCATTGTAAAACCAATACATTCTTTGCTTCATTCAGAATCTACAATCACATTTGTATATATATATATAAGCGTTATAATTGTTTTATTTTATTAAATTATAGTGCTATTTTAATGAATCTAATGAAAGACGGTTCATAGCATTTATTACCAGCCCTTTAACAATGTTGTCAGCTATTTCAAATTTTTTTTTTTTTGGAGGTATTGATGCTGGATTAAGTTTTTTTGAAGCAATATTTTTATTAAGTAAGTATTTTTCCTAGATTTTTATTTATAAATTACAGATGAAATGGATGTGATTAAGACATTAAAGTATTTTTTAATTAGGTTAGAATTTTTTTTTTTTTTTTGCAAAGTGATGGTTAATTTAAGAAAAATGTGAAAATATTTTATAAAGTATATATTTATATTTTGTGTAATAAAAATATTTCAATTAGAGTAAAATGTAACTTTTAGGTTTGTTTATTAAGTTAAAAATTCTATATGATAGATAAGAAGATAGGATAGAGAATTCGTATAATAGAAATTATAATGTTTAATGTGTAGTGTGTATTTGTATATAAAAAGTATAATAGTTGTATAGTATATAATAAATAAAATATATAAAAATTAGATTGAGATAGACAATCTTAGAAATATTTTAGTACCTATATTGAAATAAGATAAAGATGGAAAAGTAAGACTGAAATAGTAGTGCTTGGATTCGATAAATATTGTTATGAAGTTGATTATTTATTTATCTTTTCAAACAATTGTGTAATATTATTGGTTAATAATTAAATAAATAATTTTTAGATTCATGGATTGAAAATACTGTCATTATCATAATTTTTTATTCAATGTGTCAAATATGTATAGAGTTTAACTATTATACAAAATCAAAACAACAATAATTAAATTTACAACTTAAAATATAAGGTACATTATTATTTAATTAATACAGATTATGAAATTAAATTATAATTTAGAGATTTATATAATAAACAGGTAGTGATATAATGTGTAATTTACTAATATGTATTATCACCTATATATAAATAAAAACTAATAAGTAATTATAAATTATTAACCATGATAAACATTTTGTTTACTTAATAACCAAGGATAATTATCCAAAATATTGAAGAACTATGAAAAAAAAAAAAAAAATACAAATTTTTTAAATATTAGAGTTTTATAATATCAAAATTATTGATAACGTGTTCGTATTTCTTTTATTTGTATGTGGTAATTAATGAAAATTTTTAAAAAGAGACCATTTAAATGCAAGCACAATTTCAATACTTTTATTTATGAAAAAAATTATATAATGTATACATATATAAAATTAAAATTAAATTTAATGGTAATTAAGTATGTACAAATATTTATACATTCTTGTATTGGTAGATAACATATTAGTATATTACACTACCAATAGATGTAGTTCCTACATTGTATATAATAAATGAATAAATAATAACGTAATAATAAATAATAATATATTATTTATAAATATTTAAGTATTATAGTATAATTTAAATGTTTTATACAAATTATATTTAACATAAAATTATACCAAATATTCATAGCAATATAGTTTTTAATCAAGTTTTAATTACCTATGTCAGTAATACATTTATAACCTTTTTTTTTTATTTAATTGTCTTTGTATGTAGTATTGTATTTATGTGATTTAAATTTTAAATTATAATATAATTTTAGCTTTTTATAATCATTACAACTGAAAGCAATCTGATTGTTTTACAACTACAAATAACTTGTTATATAAAAGAAAACATTTAGTGTATTAATTTTATAAACATTGAATGATGTAAATGAATTATTTATTTTTATATTATATTATGTTATGTATATACTTTTATAAAATTGATTAATTTATTGTACATATTTTAAATATTATTATTTTTATTATTAAATGGTATATATAAGTTTCTAATGTAAAATTAATTTTTTTAGAATATTATTTTAGATATATATATATATATAATATATATGTTTTATGTTATTTAAACTCATAAATATTTTTGTTTATATACTATTATTGGATGACCATTATAAAGTAATATATAAAATATTTGTTATCAAATTTTTTTTAAAAAATTCAATTTTAATTTTTTAATATTTTTATGATACCTATATTTATATTGTTTTATAAGGTTTATCTTTTTAAGTGGAACGTAAGGTCACCTTTTATTAATATTGAATATTGAGCTAATATTTTAATATTTTAAATATATTAATGTTTAGATAAAAGAGATCAAATTTGTATGTTTAATTATTTTTCATTTACTTTACACTTAAATTGATATTACATAAACAATAAATCAATGTTAGTTATCCAATTATAAGAAAAAAAAAGTATTTTTATATTTATTAAATAAAAAATTGATCATTTTTATTACAATACATTTAGATATTTTGGAATTATAGTATAATAATTTAATATAAATCTAAAATGATTTTAAAAATTATATAAATAAATCATTAATAATTAATTATATGTTTTATTATTACAAAATAATAAATGTTTGTTTTACATTAAAACGAATAAGAATAACCTAGTAAGAAATATTATCACATTAATTTAATTTGTAAAAATTAATAAATAATTTATTTTTACTACCGTTTAGCTATAATATTATAGTAATATATTTAAATTTTAATTAAAAAAAAAGTCATGATTGATTAGAATAGGTACCTATAGTTTAACATACTAGTACATAATGTCATAATAATATATTAATTTCACATTGTATAATATATGTAGTATATGATGTAATACAATACGAGGTTTAAAATATGAATATTGAACATCCTTCTAAATTATATTTAGAGCCACCCTGTTAAACAGTCGATTTGTATAATTCTTATTTTTATAATTTTATTTTGACTATTATTAAATTGCCTAACTAGAATAATTCTATACACTAATTGTATATACAGTTATTTGATTGATTAACATCAATATAAGTAATTATAATTCTAGTTTAAATATCAGTATTTTCTAGAATGACAATGTTGTATATCCCCTCTATGATACGGTGGCGGTGGTGGAGGTGTTGGAGGAAATCCTCCTCTATCTTGAGACCCTAATGATTGCCTATCCACTTCAATAATATCCGCATTGTCTTTTTGAAGGGCTGCGAAACACATATCTCTGTTAGCACAACAATTTTCCTGATGTCCAACATTGCAAGATGAAGAAATTATACTAGAACTATATTTTTTACGGCAAAATATCTAGGAAAAAAACAATATTAATAATAATAAAATAATTAAATGATAAAGAAATTACTTTAGTTTTAATTATGCTATGGCTGATGCGTCTAAATTTTCGGTTTAAGGCCCAGTATATGAATGGGTTCCAAAAACTATTGCTTAATGCTATCCATGAAATTATGAAATCTACGACTGAAGGCATCTGTAAATTTAGTTCATTCTTTAGGGGTATGTTTATAATATAATTTTAAAAATATTCTTACTTGTGTTCCTGTACATGCTTTTACTACTTCTTGAATTGCCCAAGGAGTTACAGCAACTATAAAACCTAATGCTACTGCTCCCATAGCTCTTGTAGTTCTTATGCTCTGTCTTAATTCCTTTGATGTTAACCGTTCAGATGCTTCATCAAGTGTGTTCTAAATAATGAATTAAATATCTATATTAAATATTTTAACTTTATACAATAATTTGGTTTATATACCAGAATTAAGATAGATTAAAGATATTCAATGCCTTATTGGTAAAAATGATATTCATATTATAGTAGTTAAATGTTAGATTCTTTAAGATGATTGATTAAAATAACTTTTTACAAAGATCGTAGGAAAATTGTAGATTAAAAAAAGTAGCAATGCGTGTACTAAGATTGCAAGAAGACGAAAACAATACATCATTGTATAACTAAGATACTAAGAACCTACATTAAGTCATTAACATTAAATTACGTTATACTTACAAGCTACAACTTATAAAGTAGAATTTTATTAATTTTTAAATTTTACATGAAACCTACATAGTAATAATTTAATGTAACTATATAATACATATAAAAATAATGTATTTAAACTTGTTAAATTTATTTAGGTGTAAATAATAAATTGTTTTTATTTCTATAATATTCTCTTTTCTCTTTATACTTACCTTTACAACGTTGTTAGCAGATAACATGGGTTGCACTAGAACAGCGCAAATGTTAATTTGTTGTCTGTGACGGAGCCTGTCCACGTGTAATGCTGATCCATAGAAATACATAAGTGCCATCGTTGTAGGGAAGTAAAACAGGCAGGCAGCCAATATTCGTAAACTAGGTCTTTGATAAAATGGTTCGCACGCCATTAATCCATTTATGTTATAGTAATATCCATCTTTGCGGATTACCGCAGCACCAAAAGCGGTTAACGAACCTACTAATGTCAAACTCAATACCAACATACAACCCTAGAATTATAAAATATTAAAGTAATGAAGGTATCTACCATTAGTAGCCATTTAATGAATGAACTATTTTTTTAGTTTTTTAAACACAGTTATTTATTTTTTATTATTTTATTTATATTTGGATTATAATAATTGCTGTATGATACTCTTAAATCGTAATAATGCTCGTCATAGTGCTCATGAATGAATCGATTTTTATATACCTAGGTAAGTACCTACTTTCTTCCTTCTTCCCATCATATTATAATATTACCTACATAGGTGCATCGGACTATATTATTATTGAAATTTGTTTCTTTTTTTTGTATCAACTAAATAAGTTGTTTTTCGACGCATAATAATGTTTGGTAAATTCCAGATTGAATATGGCTGGTGCAGAGGAATGTATAATATTTCAATCTTAAATCTTAATTGAATTTTAATAAATGACTAATAATAATTGTTAATTTCCTGTATTCAAAATAGGCACACAAATAAAGATGTCTGAGAATCGAAACAGAATTTGAAATATTTCTTAGGGTAAGATGAGAAATTAATTATAATATCTACTTAGCTATTAGAGCATTTTATTAAGGTGTAGTTTTAGTAGAAACTCGCAATATATTCGTATATTAAACGTAAGACTTACCGTTAGTCGGAAATAGAAATTTAAATGGTATTTGAACTTATAAGGAAGTTATGCTATGTCGGCAGGAAGAAAAAAACTTTAATGACTAACTATACAAAATAATAATGTCACTATTTTTTTAATATTAAATTTAAATAGGTACATTAATTATTTTATAAATACGGCAGACAGATAATTAATACTCATGGTAAAATATAATTAAACCTATAATTGTGTACAATATAATTAAGATTATTAATTAATTCATTTGTAATAGATGTAATTATATATAGGTATAACTTTAACAGAGTACATAGTATTGATATTTAAATTACCTATAGTTTTATTTCTGAACATCGCATTATGGTATATTTTTGTTTAAATTACATTAAACTTTTTAAGTAAACTATTAACTTTAAATTTAAATTTAGTATCCAATAGTTGATGACGGAGAATAGTTTTATCGCAAAAATAATAAAATAGGTAACCTACTCAAATATATTAATTAATTATACTATTATTATAATACTTAAATAATGATCATAAAATATTATGGTCGGTAAAATTCATATGAATATTATACAGTTATGAATTTATGATAATAACTACGAGTATAATATTATTATACATACGAGTATATAAATGTAGTAATATTGCCTAAATAATACGCCGTCTCAAACTTGTATTATTAATTAATTATTAATTATGTACATTTTAATGATCGTTTGAAAGAAAAGTAATAATTATTCTTATGGGAATATAAACTTGTCATTGTGTTTGAAGAACTATAATATAATTATTAAGTAACAATACATAATAAGTATCACAATGTAAATTATTTTTCATTTTTATAATTACCTACAATAAAAGGAGAAATTATTTTTTAGTGTAAATTAATATTAGAGAAATTTTTATGAATAATTTTCTTTAGTTAGTTTTGATATTAATTATAATTATTTGATATTTTAGATTCTGAGCGAAGCGAAAAATGTATTGGTTTTACAATGATGTGTGTCTTTTTTTACTTTTATTTTTTTTTATGTCTGTAAACACTTTTTTACGTTTTACTACCCAAAATAATATTATGATTTTCATGAACAGCAAATGTTTCCGATTGGAAAGTGGATGTAGTTGGTACTTTTTTTAGGTCATTTTTTCGAATTTCTCAAAATTGACCCCAAGTGGTAGAAAAACGACCAAAAATGACGAAAAACGGCACTTTTCACGAAAACTGAATTTCGAAATCCATACGAATATTCTTCTTATTATTTCTCAATACTTTTACAATAAAAATTAATAGAAAAACCAAAAAATTAAGAAAATTTTTGAAATTTTTATTGAAGAATACTGACATAGGTATATATTAACGAATTTCTAAAATATTAGGAAAATCTCACGACTCAATTTTTTTTATAAATGTTTAAATATGAAATTTCAGTAAAATGAATATTTAAAGTATTTATATGAATTTTTACTATTATATTTCAATATTTTACAAGAATGTTAAATAAAATTGACAAAATTTTTTTTAATATTAGCATTTAGGTGACAAGGGATTTTATTTATTTATTTTAATTATATTGAACTTAGAGATTTGAAAATTTTATAGGGTGTTTATTTATATACTATATGTGTACCTACCTATATGGTCCCTAAATTTTGCGTTTTTAATATTTAATAAAAAATGTCAAAATTTTAATCAATACTTACATTATCTGACTGAAGTTCGCTCAGAATCGTTTTTTCGAATGCTATGGTTCATCTTTTTATCTTATTTTTTTTATGTACACATGAATAATAATAAATGTTAGGTAAATATCAATGTTGAGAAATGTAGGAATCAATTTAATTTTTTATTTTTATTGTTGTTTATCTAAGAATTATGGATATGAATATTTATACTCTAGATTTTATTTTATAAATATTATTTATCGTTTATTGATTGAAAATTAAAATTAGGTATTTAACCTATCTATAATAATAATATTTATAATATAAAATGTAGATAAAAAATTATATTTATTATATTAAAAATATATATAAATTAATATTAAGAGTTGTAATTTTCTATAGATAGGTACTCTCGTACTTGTATAAAATGTGGATTATATACCAAATGTAAATAAATAAATAATATATTTAACGATTGCAGTGTTTTATTTATCAGCCATTTGAAATTTGATGTTTGTATTGTTAATTTTATTGCCATCATGACAGTGAACTAATGATAAATTAATTTAAAGACGTGTCATTATAATATAATATGGCGTAGTCATTACTGTGAATTATTAATTTATTCATTATAGAATATATTTAAGGACGGGTGGTTTTATATGAATTAAATAATATTACATAGATTAGTTTTGTTCCGTATTATAATGTTAATTAAGATTATAATTATTATTATTATTATCATTATTATTTGAGATTATAGTATTTTGAATAGAGCTAATATTAAAATAATATAATTTTTCTAGGAATATAACTTTAAAAGTAGGTTTATAAATAGTGTAATTATAATATTATATTATGCTATTTCATATAAAACATATTGCATTTAATAGTTTTCAAATATATTATTAAGTTACGGGAACGTAATTTTTTTAAATATTATATTGGTAGGTAAATAAAAACGAAAAAAATATTTAGAATTATTAAAAATTGCATTATTAAAACAGACCCGAGTATTGATTAATGCAATACAGTAATGCAGACATTCAGTTAATTTTTAAGTAAACTTGAATTTAATCGTACGCGTAATATAATCAGCTATTATACCACTATTGCCATTTTATTGACTGTCTAGTGTCTGTCTATAAGTAATAACTTTATTATATCATATAATATAGGAGTACTATTCTCCCTATTTTTGTCTATACCTATACCTATGCCTATACGGTTTTTTTAATTAAAATTTTTGATTGTAATTATTATTAAAAATATATAAGATTTAGAATTATAATAATTTTAATTAATCATTTTATTACATGTTTTCATTTAATTTTTTACTATAGGTAATATTATATAAGTATGATGTTTATTATTTACTGTAATTTACTTTTTTATTCGAATGTTTGTGATATTTGTCCGGGTGTAACATGCACGTGTATCTGTCTACTGCCATGAAGACCAATATCATTGCATTTTGTTGTGGCAAAGCTGCCCTTAGAAGAGCCTAAAAATAAATTCATAAATTAATAAATCTAATATTATGACATGAAATAAAATGTATTTATATGTTGATGAATGATAATATATTATACTTATTATACCTACATATATGAATTATTATTATTTGTTAATTATACATTTAAAAAGCAAGGGAGGGATACAGGTGCAAAGAGGATATTGTTGAATTTTGGTTATTATTTTAATACAATGATAAATCATTACATTATTTTATTACATTACAAGAATTCACAATTAATTGGAACTGAGTAAGTATAAAATGTATTTAAGCTTCAATAAAATTTAAAAAAAAAATAGTTTTCAATTTTACTTAACATTATTGTAAAATATTGAAATATAATAAGAAGAATCCATATAAATATTTTAAATACCTATCGATTTGACTGAAATTTCAATTTTAAACACCTATAAAAAAAACTGAAACTTGAAATTTTCCTAATATTTTGGAAATACGTTAAGATATACATCAATAATAATATATGATACAATAAAATTTTCAAATTTTTCAAATTTTTTGGCTTTTCTGTTAATTTTTATTGTAAAAGTATTGAGAAATAATAAGAATATTCATATGAATTCTAAGATTTTGGTTTAAACTAAAAATATCAACTTTAAACAGCTATAAAAAATATTGAGACTAAGGATTTCGTTAATATTTTCATAATTTCATATCATATTAAGTAATATGTGATAATAATTCGGTAGGTATAATTTTTAGACCTTAAAACGCAAAACTGTCAATTTTATCAAATATAATATTATATACATAAAAACGAGAATTTTACGAAATATTTAATGTCTTATATTTTGTAGAAAATTTAACGTAACGGTTCCAAAATTTTATCATATATATATAGTACCTATGTCAACACTCATTAAAATTTTCAAGTCTTTAACTTCAAAATTACTTGAGTTATCGTGAAATATTAAAATCGATTTCGTCGGAATTTCAGTTTTCGTGAAAAATGCCGTTTTTCATCTTTTTTTGGTAGTTTTCCTATTGCATAGGGTCAATTTTGAGAAGTTCGAAAAATGATTTAAATAAAGTACCAACTATATCTACTTTCCAATCGGAAACATAGGCTATTCATGAAAATCGGAGCATTATTTCGGGAAGTAAAAGTGTCTTCAGAATAAAAAAAAATCACACATCATTGTAAAAGGTAAAACCAATAGGTACATTCTTTGCTTCGTTAAGAATCTAAAACTTAATATCAAGTATTATGGTATTCTAAAGTCTAAACTACGAATTCAAATTTCAAGGAACAAATATTGAGGTTGAATAAACTGATTGTTTATAGGGAATATAATGTATAGTGAATATTCATTATTATTTTAATATTAAATGGAGATGTTAATATATTTTATATGATATATGATTCCTTAAATATTATTTAACCAAACTAGAAATAATTAATATAATGAAATGAGATGAATGAAAGATCAAGGATCGAAATATTAGCTACCTATAAGTAATTATATTCAGTGATTTTTAAGTTATTGATTCCAGTTATAATTTATTATTTAAAGTTTATAATAAATATTATATATTAATACTATATACATAAGAAGTACGTAGGTATGTACTTTAAATAAACCAGACATAATTTAATTATGTTTTTAAAAAATTACGTAGATTCTACGTATATTATAAAATATATGATGTACCTACATTTTATTTATTATACTTATACGTAATATTAAACAACAAGCAGGTATTTGAATAAGCCATAATAGGTATTGTCAAATACGAATACCTATATTAATGTATCAATTTTCATTTATGAATGAAGATAATAAAGGTTATAAGTTTAAAAGTTTGATAATATCTTTTAAGATACTTATTAGTTACATCATATTATATTAATAACAAGAACAACTATTTAATTTGACCTATTTATAGGATATAAGTTTATTAAACTGATTTACTTCTTATAAATATTTATTGATTAAAACAAGTACTAATAATAATATTTTAAATTGTTTTTAGAAGTACCTATGTGATCAAATGTAATATTTTGAATTTTTTTCAAAGAGCATTTTTTGAAGATTAGTACACGAAATGGATGGTTCATCTTCATCAAAATGATACATTAGAAAAAGGGTTTATGCTCAGCTACGTCGCTAAATATGATGAAAGTCCGTGATAGACTGGACGTGCGGGTATAGTCTCGATGAATCATGTTAAAGTTGTGAATACTCAAAAGCAATCTACACCTCGGTCGACGTTGAATTTTAGAATGACGGATTATAAGAGTGATTACTCGATTAACACCTTAACAGAAGGATACAGAAGGGGTGAAAATAACGGATGAATAGTAATAATTCATAAAAGGAAGAAAAATATTTAGTTTTTTTTTAAAACTTTTTTTGGAGAATCAATTGTGTTTTATTCGTTAGTGTGAGTTTCGTCTGGGTAACGTGCTGAATATTAAATATCTTGTTGTATCGGACGTTTATTTTTCACGTCTTTCTCCGATTATCAAAGTCAGTGTGGTTCGGTCTACATTCCAATCACGCGGTCGTTAATAGACCTACGACGTGTCCTATTCAAAGTGCGTATAAGAGAGGAGGTCGTCATCGTACGCATGTTTATGTTTTTATTATGGTAAAAAACTGTTGCGGAACTTTGTCAAAAATAATCGTTTTATTTACTATCGTTTATTCTACGCGATTGGGTGGATATTTTTATATACCGTTCGTCAATAATTTTCAAACAAATCGTTCGTGTTGTGCTTATTCAAACGTATTTCGTTGACTGGCGGTCATTCTAATATATAATACTAAATACTGTATTTGGCCTTAATTTAGATTATTCTCGTTTCTTTTATCCATATTAAAACGTATGTAATATATATATTATATAAAATGGTTGTCGTATGGGTAATATATACGTTATATGCTAGTCTATTAGAAAATTCTAGTCGACTCTCCCGTCTGCGCCATCATAATGGCATCATAAGCGGATTTCGATAACGGGATGTGTATAATATATCGGAACGGTCTAGCCCGTTCATCTCGTGGGAAATATAATACGTTGAAAAGTGTCTTAATAATTTTCTTGGGACGTGTAACAGCTCAATGGCGGATATTTTAGTATATATAGTCATTTGGATAGCGCATTAGGCATCGTCTTTAAGGAAAGGGTGGATTTATGATGGCAACGCGTTATTGGAAATAGTTTAACTTTATGTACGTACCATATAATATTATATTGTGTATAAAGCGAATACTATGATATGTATATAATATAATATATTTTCGTGAACGCTAAACAGTACTATATATTATAATAATAATAATAATGATAATAATAATAAAAATAATAAAAATAATAAAAATAATAATAATAATAATAATAATAATAATATTATGTATTACGTAGCGATAGTTCTATTCGATATAAATATGGTTTTTAAAAATAAAATTACACGCGTTAATAATCATTGAATGTTAAAGTTACATTACGCCCAGTAGTCCTATTTTTATACATATAACATACTAAGTATTGTACTTGTACACTATGTAAGTGTATAAAATATAATGTAAAATATGTGCTATGGCGTAATTACTATCTAAATACAATGCTAAAAACAATAATAGTATTGATATAAATTATTATTTTTATACGTATAAATAGTTGTGTATACACATTGCCATTACTAATACGAGTATTATCGCATAATAGTAACGCATATATAGTCGATATTATATACTAATTATTATTATTATTATTATTATTATTGTATTATGCAAATACGCATTAAAATTCATATATTTATGTGATAGGTTAGGTTAGATTAATAATATGCTATAGGTATACATCTGTGTATTTTTGAATTTCAATATGCATATAATATATAGGTACCTATTATTAAATTATAAAGCGTTGCTTTTAAAATAAATTAAAACTTTTTTCGCGGTGTTGTTGAAGGTTTAAGTTTCAAGTAATTTTTTGTTTTGTTTCGTTTTGTTTTCAATACCTTTATCAGGTTTACTGAGATATAACTAGTAATATTGTTCAGATAATATTGATTTTGTTTGTTTTGATGTTAAAGAATATTTATTTGTGTTAGTAGTTTAATTTATAATCATTGTATACCTATATTTATAAGGTAGGTACAGTAAGTTGTAAGTTGTTTTCATCTTCCTCAACTACAGTGTCGATGTTATTATACGTAATTATATATGTGTGTGTGTGTGTTATATTTATTATAAATATATATATTAGGTATTTATATTTAAATATTTAATTCGATTTTCCGGTCGTTCTTCTTCTCAATAACCACATTTACTTTGTTCAAATTCATTGAACCGTTATTTTCAGAAAACTTTGACGTCCCATTTGGTCGGTTGATCTAGTTATTTCACGGATTGAAAATTATAACAAATGTTACGAAGAAACTTTGTTTTTTTTTTGTCATAAAATAAATCTTTAAGAATACAAAGTTGTAAGGAAACAAATTGACGGCATGTTTTAATTTATTTATTTTATCTGTATTTAATCTACATATTTTTTTTTATTGTTAAAATGTACCACGAATATTACGTTAAAATATATTTTAGAATTAAATGTAGGTATATATTTTTATTATTCGGTATTCAAATATATTATACATTTGTAACATAATACTTAAACGACGTACACTAATATATTATATTTTTTTAAATAGAATTTAGCTCACTTGAATTTGACATATGACTTCAGAGTATGGACAACATTGAAGCAGAGCTGAAAAAGCAGCTAATGGTGTAACGAGAAGTCCAATGGTTAGGTCATTACAAGCGAGCGATGTCACTAAATATCGAGGCTAGAAAAAAAAGTAATATATTATTATATGTTACATTATCGATACGTAATAAATAATGCGGTTATAAATTCAATTTTACTTGTGGATGTATAAATTTTGTATATTTGTCACTGTTAATTGTCACTATTACCATCAGATTAGCAACAAGTATGGCTACTGTGAGTAATGAGACAAATGCACTTTCTGTACCACTGTATACATTTATGGAAATATTTTCAGTGCAACGGGTTTGGTTAAAAGACATAGGTGTCAGTACTGTTGATCTACTAGCCCTCATTTTCTTACATAGTTTTATCCTAAAAAAAAGAAATATTATATTAGTTATAAATTAAAATTACATTCATTTATAATAATATTATTTTAAAAACATATAGACACTAAAATAAATATAAAATTTAAATCAATAATCTTGTATAAAAAAAAAAAAAATAAATATTTACGCTAAATGTGCATACAAAGTATCTACACAATATATACATAATATACGTATAATAAACTAATAAATTATAACATGTAGTTTATGTTTGTTATGTAAACTCGATATACGCACTATATTAAATTTCCTTTTGTGTAAAAATTCTTTGTGTTCAACAAACCCAAAAACGTCGTAAAAGTGAAAATTCAATTCGATATTTGCAAGTCAATAAACAACTAATGCATCATTATTGTTTTTAGAATATTCATAAACATTTATTAGCACGATTAATTAATAACACCAAGAAAAAATAAAACAATGTTTATTCTCATTTTGATATTTTCGAACATTATAGAGAATTTTGCAATTTTTCATTAGCATTATTAAAATGTCAATAGTTCTGTTTAGCTTTCAATAAAGAAATATGGAATATAATATGTGTAATCTATAATCATAAAAGTATTTAAAACTAAATATAACTGTTATTATTAGGAATTAAAATTTTATTTAGGAATTTTCTTCAATTGATAATATAGGTAGTAAAAATACGAGTATATCCTAAATAATCTATAACGTATGCAGAAATAAATAGTTTTTATATGACATAAATTCTAGACTAATAGAGGTTACAATTTGTATGTTTTTCAAAATCAATATATTAATTTTTTTTTTAAATTATGTTATGTGGTATTCCTTCATTCTTAATATATACCTATTTTAATTATGTCAAGAATTGTTTTTAAATTATTTAATCAATTTTCAAGAAAGTTTACCATCATATTTATTTTTTCAATAATTATTGTATACGAGTATTTATACTTTTCTAAGAGTTACCGGAAACTATGTTTTTAATCTTTATAGATTCTGATTTTCTGAATGTATTGAATTATTTTCACAATGATATTTTATTATTATCATTCACTTTTTATGTGTATAATATTTTATATACGTGTTTTTTCTGGTAAAATATAATCTGTGCTATTTTTATATTCAATAAAAAAGTCAGTATTAATTTAAAAGGTATTTAAAATATTTATTATGAATTTAAATGTTTTATATGTATTAAATGTAAGTAACAAAATAAGTTTTACAAATTATCGCAGTGCATTAATAAATTGCTGCCTTTAATTTAATTAAGAAAAAATTAAATTCTGAAAATGAAAGTAACCTCCATTTAATATAGAATGATTTATGAATGATAAAATTATTTGAACAATTAAATAAACACTGATAGTAAATAATATGGCACAATAATAATAACTCCCTTGATTTAAATGAATAATAATGTAGGTAATAAACTAATAACTAATAAGTAATTAAACTACGTAATGTACACAATATTATAATATTAAAAATTCGATTTAAAAAAAATCTAAAATAAAAACTGGTAGATATATTATAATATGATAATAATACAAAAACATAAAAACAATTATTTTTTATTTAGTTTATACAATAATATTATCGCATATATAACTATATATCGCATACAACTTATAATTAGGTTTTTGTTTTATAATTATTATACATTTATATATCCTTTTTTATACACTTATGTTCATACGTTAGTTAAAATATTAGTAAATTCCAATAAAACTTAGGTTCAAAGATACCTTAACCTAAAACCCTTTTTTTTCAATATTTTTTAAAAATATTTTAACGTCTTCGAAATTGATGCAAAGCTATAACTTCAGAGACGTTCATTTTGTTTATACATAAAATAAGATTGTCAGAGGGACAGTTCCTCGTTGACATTCTTCATATATTTTATAAATATTTATCATACCTTTATGGCTGCATCATTTCAAACTGATACTATGTAGTTTGTTATAAATAAAATTTAATATAAAATAATATTATAATATTATGTACTGTATTACGAGTTTAAAATAATAAAAATCATATGAAAAGGAACTAATTTGAGCGAAGCGAATTTTTAAATATTATCATTACTACTCATATTTAATGATATAAAATATAATATATTCTATCAATGGGTAAGAGGTAAGACTGTATTTAATTTTAGAATTTATACCTCGAAACTAAAATTTTATAAACTACGAGTAGTATAATATACGATTATATTTATAAAATTTGTAAAGTTTTGTATTTAAACTAAAAATAGTGTAATTGTTTTAAAAATTTATTATGTACGTATGTAAAATATACCTTTTTAAATACTGAATAAAAATGTCTAGTCTCAAAGTCTTGTGATCTTGTAATCTTGTAATTTATGTAATTATTTTTAATATATTTAAAGTAAAAGTGTGTTAAAATTTAACATTTTTCACTAGCCTAAGGAAATTTTCTTCCGAATTAAAAAGAAAGAGTAAAAATAAATATACATGTATTTGCATCAGAAAAAACAAATATAAAAGAAAAACAATTTTCAATAAAAGTCATTTTATCACGAATGAGATAATGTTTTTAAATGACTTCCGTAAAGTTGTTTCGACTTTCAGGAGTTTCAAATATTATTATATAGAGAATAGAGTAGAAATAGATAGGCAACAATGGAAAACATTAAAATATTATATCGTGTATAATACCACTTTATACCTATTTTAATGCTTTATACCCAAATCCCAAAGTATTCTTTATTATAATACGTACCTATTATTATTAAATATAATTAAATAAACTACATAAAAAAAATGTTACATAATGCAATATGTATAGTATATTTACTACAATGTTTATATGTTTAGTAGATTAGCTATAAATTTATTCTTTCTAATGTTTTAAATAATTAAATGTTTTGTAAATTGGAAAATGAATAATTTGCATATATAACAAATACATAGGTACATAGGTATAATATATATATTTAAATTGTATTTCTTGTATAATTTATTTTATATAATAATATATTCCAATATTAATCATTTCAATTATTTTTAATCTATATAATTATTTAAATCGTAAATTTTATTAGATTTGAATGTTTTTACCAGCCCACCACAGAAAAACTAAATATATATTAAGTACGAAAAATAGTTTGTTTTTTTGGTCTTGTTGGTCTTGTAACAATGATTTGTGACCGATGAAAAAGTCGCATTAACCCTATAGAAACATATCCAACGTAGGACCATTATATTACAAAAAGACACTCCTCTTTTCGGACTTTTATTATAACTCCTCGCGTGTTTGTCTGTATTATTTACTCTTTCTCTTCCGATGTAACCCGGTTATATTCATCCAATCGTATTTACGACTGTCGGCGTTCGATAAAAATGTCATCGAGCGAGTAGTACATGCGTTATTTCGGCGTTAGAGGTGGTCCGAACTTTGAGAAAAGAAAGAAAGACCAGACTCAAAGAAAAAAAAAATTGATCGTTTTACGAGTGGGCGGTATTACATACAATGCGATAATATATAATGATATTATTTGATAATATGGATAAATTAGGAACTTTTCTCTCTATAAATGAAGTTTTTCAATTTTAATAGAGTATATTATTGGTAAATAAAAAACAGATTTATCAATGATTAATTATAGTACTTACTAATTTATTACTTACTGAATGTATAATGAACAAGTTATTTAATTTTAATGTATCAATTAGATTACTTAAATATTATAAATTTAAATTAATTTTACTCCAATAACTGCAAATTAAAATTATACAATATATAAAACTATTGTAATATACCTATTTATTCTAATGATATTACAGCTAATTATATTTAATGCAAAATAATTATAATTTAAATATATTATAATTTTCCCAAAACCTTCATAATTTATTGTGTTCAAATTAATTTTAGAAATAAGTATATATTACAATAAAATTACTTAGTATACACATATATAAATTAGTATTTAAAACTATAAGTTTAATTAATTAATTACCTATTATTGAACATTAAATGTAAAAATACAGTGAATTTTATATTAGGAATAATTATAATATTTAGTAAAAGTAATAAATAATAGGTACTAGGTTCAGTATTATAATGTAGGTAACTAAAAGAAAAAAAATTCAATTTCTATAAAATTATCAATGAATTTGAATGACGTTGAATAGCTTAATTTATATTTAATAGTTAATATAAAAAGAAAAATAAATAATAATGACTGGTGTCATGAAAGTTGACAGTATCTTAGATTTCAGACGACCATATTAGTTTAGTATCTATATTAATGATAATATTGTCGATGTTTTTATCTTTATACTGGTCTTTAAAAAGGAGTAAAAACTTCCAGCACATTTATTCGATCGATAACACTTTAGATTTATTTTTGGGCAACTGCCATTTTCAAAGAACGTTTTATAAAATAACTTAATTAACCGTAACCTTTCTTCTAAGTGCTACTATATGAAATAGCCAATTGTTTTTAATACGTAGGGTGTTTAATATTTTTATTATAATTATTATTTCTTTATTTTATAGTGCCAAAATATTGATAGATATATTTTTATTTTATTACATATAGATATTATATTTTATTTAATTATATGAAAAATATAAATGCCTGAATTTTTTATAATTTTTTAAATTTCAAAAAAAAATTACCTATAATATAATAATTGATTTTTATAATTTTAAAAGTTCTAAATCATTAGTCTATTATTATAAGACACGCGTTTTAAAATTTAAATATCGATTAGGTAATTTTTTAAAATCATTTTTCATATTTTTATATATTTTATTCTATAATAATATGTTATAAATCACAAAATAATAAACGTTTTTATATTACACATTTAACTAGATATTCTAATTTCTATCAATGAAATGATAAAAATATTTATGAATTAACTTTATACTTCGTAATATTTTTGTTTTAAAATGCGATTTTAATTATTCCATAGTCAATTTCAGTACTTAATGTAATAAACAATTTGATGGTATAATGTTTATAAGTTAATAGAAAACATTGTTTTTTTGTTAATTTATATTATACATTTATAAAAAAAATCGAACAACTTGTTGAATTATGGGCAAAAAATATATATGTTTTCTTCAAAGCTAAAAGAAATAATTATAATAACAAAATGTCGAAATTAAAATTTTCTATTATAGCCTATATTATACTCTTTAGGCATTCTAAAAAAGAAAAAAAAGAAAAAATTTCTTTTATTATCTTCAGTCTAATGGTATTTATATTCAGCACAGGGTGGATAACAAAAGTCAAACGAATTCTTTAGTTTGATGGGTGTGTAGAAAGCAATGTTTCACCCTGTCAACGTAAACCCTATCCGGTTGTCTGATTTTTTTTTCTCCTTTTGCCTATTTCTTTCGTTTCTCTTCTTTCTTTTCGACTCGAATTGCAGCCAAAAAAAATATTTCTATACATAATAATATAGATCCCGAGCTCCGGTCGCCCGCGTTAGAATGTTGTATTAGTTACTCGACGAAAAAAATAACAAATCGCCCCTCACCTTGGCGAGGACGCCAAATAAATTTACCCCTAAGGTTCCCCGACTACACAAGGGACACGCATACAATCTTCGCTTTTCACCCATGCCCGTGAGTATAATCCGTTTTTATTCGATCTCGTAAAATACTGAGGTTTTTCCTCTCTTTCTCTTTCCGTTTATCGTAACCGCAAAGCATTTTGTCAGCCGAAAACGAAATATATTTATTTTATACACGCATAATATATATTTATGCTTTCACGTTGAATAACCGTTAATAGTATATGCAAACTTACCGCTGGAAAGCAATAAAATTACATTTTGTAAACAATAAAATATACCTAACATATAATAGGTGTATCAAAATGTTGAATATACGAGTAGGTACAAAATCAGAAATTAAAATTGCTTTATTAATTATTATAAAGTTAAAGTGGTCGAATGCGTGGTATACTGTTTACATGTTGTACATAGTCGCTTTATTATTTAATAGGTAATATTGATTTGCTAATATAAATTTGCATTTGAAGAAAATGACAAAAAATATCGTAAAAAACTTAAACTGATAATGGCGATTTGACCGAATTTGATAACGAAGAATTATTAAAACGCACAAGTATTTACGCTTGTATATTATATTGGTTATTTTTTTTTTTTTTTTTTGTTTCCGTTCAATCGTTGTTATTATTATTCTCAACGTATATAAATTATTGGTATCATAATATAATAAACAATAATCCATATTCGTGTATATAAAAAGAAGCAAAGAATCTATGGCAATATTTTCATTCGACGGAGAAGCTTTATTATTATTATTTTTTTTTTTTAACCATACGATAATAAATTATTAGCTCGTGAAAATAAAATTACAATAATTTGTATTTATATATACGTATAGGCACTATAATATAATAATGATAATATACAATTTTATTGGATAACGACAATGTGATAAACACATAAAATTAATTTCAAAATATATTCGGTTATTTTACTCAAATTATATTATTTTATTATATACCGCTCTCGTGATTTTTTTATGATACGCATTATCTTTCGTCGTCACAGTACACACGCGCATCATAGAACGACGGTCAGACAACAATAAAGATTGTTATTTATACATAACAATATTCGTTCAAAACAATATTATATGTATATTATTTTATTCTACATTAGTAAAATACGTTAAATTAGCCTTTCGCAGAACTGCTGAACAGATCGCGTGCGCGGTTAAAACCGTTATTTCGGTTTTTATTATTTCGTGGGAATCAAATGCCGTCGGATTAAAATATATTATATTATGTTGTTTTGGGGGTCGGGTCGGACGGTTGTTTAAAAGTATTTCGCGATTCGAGTCAATAAATTGTTTTAAACGCACGTCACATATTATTATTATTATTAATTTATTATTATCCGGCCGAATCAGTCAATTTGTTCGCGATTTCGCGCGGCGAGCCGAAAAGTTTCAGCCCGGTTCGTGTGACGCGCGAGCTGCAAGGTCTTTTCGCGTGACGACGAACGGAATATTCGTTTGCACAGCGAATCCGTCTCGCGTCTGGGGAATTGGACGCGACTCGTAAACCGCAAAACTCAGTTTTTCTCGTGGGAGAAAACGAACGAACTGCGGGGGTGGCGAGGGCACCGTCATCGTCGTCGTACTTATAACCGTCGACGATGGACGACAAGCGTTTGAAAACGTTACGAACCTCTATACACTCGTTATTATATTGGTTATAATATTATGTACTCGAATTGCGAAGTTCTGGTAAAAACAATCATATTTCGTCGAGTTTCACGGTGTAAAAATTACATTTTTAAAACGATTTTAACATAATAATAATAATATTATACCATAAAATAGTACGTAAATATTATTTTTTATACAATATAAGAAAAATCGAATAACGAACGGCCTCGCACGATTTTCGTAAACCACAGAATGGAAAACAAAACGATAAACGCGCACGTTCAAAAAGATATACGAAAAAGGAAAAACGTATAATATACGATAAGCTGCAGCAGTATATGAGCGCCGAAGGAATGGACAACAAAAACAAAGCGCTATCACGAAACGATAATATAATATAATAATGCCATATCGTAATAATTATATTTTACGATTTATATTGTTTTTGCGAACGTGTAGTTTTTGCGTTTTGAAAATGTTTAATATTATATTATTTAACACGACGTTCCAGATAAGTATAATATACGTTATTAATTTATTATAATAATATTATATTATACGTTTTATTAATAAACGTTATATTATAATGCGTGTATGATTCACGTTCGTTTATTTATGTACCTAGTATATAGTTAGAGTCGAGTCCAACGGACTTTATTCAAACGTTTTTAAATAAATACGAGCAAATTATAATAATTATTATTATCGCAATCCCTCAGTATTATCGTAATATATACAACCAGGTCGTCGGTACTGCAAATTAAAATTATATTTAAACCCTTTTTGATCTTGACGTTTTAAAACTTTAGCATATTATTATTAAACTGAAATCCTCGTGAGTTTCATTGTTCAACCTTCAACTATCATAAAATTGTAAACATGCGTATTATATTTGGTTTTGAATCCGTACTAACTATTTTTTATTAAATAATATTATGATAACGGTATTATGAATTATAATAATATTATATTAATACCAGAGACAGACGATTATGTTTAACATTACGATAAAAATATATTCAACGGTTTTATATACATATAGAGGTACTGCACGAAGAATAAAAAAAGTTGAAATTTTGTAGCTGGGTTTTTTTAAAAAAAAAAAAAAAATATATATATTTTTATATCTCAACTTTTAAAATATCCGATAGTGTTATTGTTATTATTAAATGTAAGGATAGCTGATATTATTGTACTTTAGAAATTGTATACTTTTTAGGTTATCATATATCTTCATATATTTTATAAAGATGAATAATTGTCATTTTGGTGTGCGTAACACTGTAATAGAATTTTGAAACATTTTTAAGGAACGAAAACATCTGAAGTTTGTAAATCATACAGATCATTAAAAAGTTTTACCAACAATAAATCTTTAACACTAAGTTGTAAACAGTAAAAATACCATCAGAGCACGAACACAATTTTTAAAAAGTATTACATTATTTTATTATTATTATTGGCAATAATTTTATCAAACTATAAAAATGTAACTTAACTTCCGAATGTTAACATTTAATTTATAACGGTGTGTGTGATGAGGTCGACTTTTATATTTTCTAAACCATTTTGATAATATTATAATATATTATTATTATCGCAATTATTAAGTATATAGGTACGCTCGTATATTCGTATACAATATACTTCAACGTACCTGGTGGAGTTTTTTCATCCTATTATTATAATAATATATCCTTCTATATTCTAAATTTGTTTTATTTACGTCACAATGTAAAATGCTGTATTATAATAATTTTTCGATAAAAAAACAACAACAAAATTCGTCTCGTGGAATTTTTAATGTGTTGTTACGCAGACGGATCACATAATTTTAATTATTTGTTGTAATATCAGACAATAGGGGTTCTACAAATATACATTTATTTTAATTAATACCAACAATTCATTTTCCGAGTATATAATATACTTACTACAATGTGCGCAGAATAGTTCGTTTTGTGCATATTGTTCTCGTTGTATATTGAAAATTATTATGTTTTATTAAATAAACTCAACGCGAACAATGATTTATGTTATGACGATTAAATTAGTAATTTTGTTTCAAAGAACATAATTTTTTTTTGTCCTGCTTCATGGTGCCTTTGACTCGGTTATGATGTTTTTTTTAAAAAATAAAAATTCACCTTGCACAATCGTATTCGCGTAATACGAACCGTGTTTTATAATGTTATGATCCCGAAACTAAAATGTCCGTCAAAAATTATCATCAACGTTAACAAGAAGCTCACAGGAGATTAACTGATCCGCATACCTGCGTTTAATTCAAAGTAATGAGAATTACAAGTGTGTTCAACCTATTTCGTCGTTCAAAATATTTTGTTTTGAGTCACTCGTGTGTAAAACTCGCGAGTTTTACTCCGTCGTTCGTGATGTTCTTCCCCCCAGTTACCAAATATTCGGTACACATGACATATTATTAAATTAGAGTACCTATATAAATAAAATATAGATGGACTATTTGTAAAACTATAAACAGAAAGTTTGTATATTACATAATGAAATAATAATATAATAAAAGAAAAGAAAAGAGAAAAGGTTAGGGTAAATAACAAAAAAAAAAGCGATGACATAATTTTATATTAGTTTTTTAGACGTATGAATTGACGATGTTTGCTGTATGAATGTATTCAAGACTTTATTTGAGAAAAAAACAATAAGACATAAAATATTAAACAATATATATATAAAATATTTTTGTTGTTTTATACGAAACAAAAGTTTCCATTTTCGACCATCTAATTACTTCGGTCGTTTATTTATTTTTTAGCTTTTGCGTATGGATATTGTATTGAGAAAAATACAATATATTTTACAAAGCGTTTATACAATGTACAGAAACGAAGGAAAAACTATGGCAAATTTTTTTTCCATTAATGTAAACATTATGCGTACTCTATTTCTTGCGTTTCAAAAGAGAATATACCGCTCGACGGACGAATTTACGCCCGGCGGCGTGCATCTCCCACCATTTACCGTAATTTCCGACTAGCGCGCTCCCGCTGACCGGCGGCAGTGGTTCGCTGTACACCGCCGATTAATGGATGGTAGCCTAACCGGTTACGCCCGTGATAGGTACATCAGGTAATTAATTAATATTTCAATTTGGGTGTATACGCGTCGGTAAAGTTCGGTTGGTTACGATCGCGTGTGGTCGACGTAAAAATTTCGCTAGAGTGGGAGAAAATTTGGCTTGAAACGGCCGAGAGTGTCATTCGTGATGCGCGAAAGTGGTATATTCTCTTTTGAAATGCAGTATAGAAGAGCATAATCGATGGAAGGAGCGGTATGACGCAGGTCATTCAAAGCCAGAGAAGTACACTCTTGGAGAAGTGGTATTCTTGCGATGACCACCAGAATATACTGGAGAATCAACTAAGTTGCAGAGTAAGTTTCCAAGGCCTTTGGTCATTTTGAAGGTGTTGCCAAATGATGCGTATCGAGTAGCAGCAGTACGAACTAGGGATGCCAGTATGTAACCACAGCGCATGTAGCCCAGCTGAAAGGTTTCCGCGTGTCAGAAGACTTTTATGAGATGGACTCCATGAAGAGTGTGCACAAAATGGGTCAACTGATAAAGTGATAAAGAGGTCAAAGGAGTAAAAAAAAAATATGTGTTATCTATTTGTAACACATTACTCAAGGCTCAACTATAGCTACCATTTATCTCAATTATTAATTTATGATGTGTGTTAATATTTATGAATATGTTATAATTTGTATCTGTAAGTTATTATAACTATTACCTATGTTTTGTATGTTTCTAGTTAATATTAAATTTGTAAAAAAAAGGGGGGTAATTAATGATGGCATTAATTAGATCAGTATGCCCGAATGTTATAAATATTTGGAAATACACATCTTAAGGGGGAAGATAACAGAATAACAGATCAATTGTAAGATATGTATTAATATAATAAAGTGACGGCAGTTGGTCGCCGAGAGTGTAAGTGAAAAGTGCTCCGTGTTTATAATTTCTCCTAAATCTATAATACTACTACCTTATATGAAGATAATCAAAGTTGTATAAAGTTAGCATCCAATCCTGAATATCATAAGAGGACGAAGCATATTAACATATGATAAAGCATCATTATGTTCGAGAGAAAATACTAGAAGGGATAGTAATATTAATAGATATTAATACAAGTGATCAAGAAGCAGATATGTTAACCAAGTCACTATCTTCAACTACTTTTAAGAATAATTTACTGAAAATTGGACTGATTGAAATTAATAATCTAAATCTTTATTCAATGTTTTGTATTTGTTTTTTTAATTTTAATTTTATATAATGATCACATTTTGTTAACGCAGAAATTGAAGGGGATTTTGAAGTTAGACACAATTACTGCGTATTTTATGTTTTTATATTATTATTACACGTTAAGCTGTTATAGCGGAAGCATGTTTTACTTTTTATATTACAAAAAAGGAAGTTTTGTACTATGAGAATATGCGAGTTCGTTTTTTATTATTATTTTATTTCTACAATAAGAATTACAAAATTGTATTACCTATGTAAAAGACATTATGTGTAAACAATCAATAATATTTTCAATTCTGCAAATTTAATATTTCCTGAGTTATCATAAAATATATAAAAGCAAATTCGTTCTTGTTGGAATGACCGTAAACGTAGTCAAATAATCATTAGTATCATTAATAGTTATCCCTTTTACTTTTTATATATAGGCAATTTTACACATTGAGGCAATTAATTAAATAACTACGTAAATAACATAACAAGGATTTAAAACATATCCTATAATTGTTAAAAAGGAAAACATACATCATTGTAAAACCAATTAATCCTCGCATAAAAAAATGATATAAATATGATACGACGATGCAATAACATAATATTTTAGTAGTTATATTGGAAAAGACTAATAAATAAGAAAATTTAAAACATAATTTATATTTAACAACTATTTGTATTTTATTCTCAAATCATTTATTATCATTATTCATTATTTTCTATTATATTATATTAAAAATAACAATACATAAATACTACATTAAAAGAATTTCGAATTTTGAATTTCAAAATGATTATATATTCATATTTTTTCTTAAAATTAAATAATGCAATATAAATCGTTTTAAGTATTACTTATTCATATAAAAACAATTGATTGCTATACAAATTTTATTCCATTTAGATAGAGACGGATTAGACGGGTATGTCGGACTTGATAGTAATACAGAAGAAAGCCCTAATGAATACTCATAGAGTACTGAAATAAAATATCTTATATCTTTTGGGAAATATTTGAAAAATTTAAATGAATCCAAGTACTCTTTTCTAGCTAAGTGTATTAATCTTTTAGAATATTTCTTCAATTTTTTATTACCCAATGATCTTGGTTTTTTTTCTGTGCATAAGATTCTTATTTCCACTTCTTTTTCATCCATATATTCGATAGGTATATAACATCGACCCAATTCTTCACTATCAAGGATAATATCACAAGCAATATTAAATATCTGTATTACCTTGAAAATATAAATATTTATAAGTCATATACTATATACAATAGAATTACTGACTAATTAGAGAAAAATTAAATAAAAAATATGTCTCATACTATAGATAACTTACTCGTGCCAATTGCTGCATTTTAACCATGGCAGACATATTATCCCAAATAAGAGAACTATTGTAGTTATCATGTATATATAAATATAAAGAAATACATAATTGGACAATAGTTCCAGACACATAATCGCTGTATAACATTAAATCATCTTCATCTCGAATTAATCTACCCTCAACATCCCACTGATAACCTGCGAGTAACTCATAAAATGGTTTACGAGGTAAATAAAATGATATTCTAGAAATTGCTCGAAAACATGATAATTCTAAACGAGTTAATTTGGATTCGTATTTTTCCCAATCAATTATTACATCACACGGTTTTGTTTTAATCTCATAATCTGATTTTCTGTTAGCAAATAAATCGTTAATGAATTGTTTTATTACTTAACTCCATTTTGTATATTAGATTTTCCTTATTTCCTTTGTCATCAAACATGTCGTCCGTAACACGTGCAAACGAGTATATAATCATAAAAATCAATCGAAAATCTAAATCAAATTCAAAATACATAGTAATTATATTTTTCATATTATGTTATGCATACCAGGATACATAAAAAAATATCAATAGTATCATAAAAATTGTAATGTATGTAATTTTAAAATTTAGTATTTTGAATTTTTTATTTTTTCTGTTTTTTATAATTATTAACGTACGAGCATATTATATTTAAAATATTAATGATTATTTTAAAGATTAATATTGTAGTGGATAAGCGGAATGCGAGGTGATGTCACTAATCGTAAAAAATCAAGAGAAGGGTTACTGGAGTTGAAGGGGTACAGGTGTAAAGAGGATAGTGTTGAATTTTGATTCCAATTTGAATACAATGATAAATCATTACATATTTACATTCGTGAAAACGATTTTGGATTTTGAGCGAAGTTCTTCAGATTATATGTATATGTAGCAATTAAAACATAAGGATTTCTCAGACTCTTTATGTTCAATGAAATAATTTATCATATAACCCCTATATGAGTCACCTAAATACTCAATTCTGACATAACTCCGCTCAAAATAGTATTTTGAATATAATGATGTATCATTGCATTTAAATTGAAATCATAATTCAACACTATCCTCTTTACACATGTATCTCTTCCACACCAGTATCACTACCCATGCTATTTTATACTTTAAACAGCTATAAAAGAAAACCATAAATATAATAATTCACAATTAATTGGAACTGATTTAAGTAAAATGTATTTATGCTTCAATAAAATTTTATAAATTTTTAAAATAATTTTGTCAATTTTATTTAACAATTATTTTATAATAATGTAAAATATTGAAATATGTATAATAAGAAGAATCCATATAAATAGTTTCTTTAAATTTTTATTTTACTAAAATTTCAATTTTAAATACTTATAAAAAAACAATTAAGGGTTGAGATTTTCCTAATATTTTAGAAATATGTTAAAATGTATTATGTATATTAGTATGCTTCAATAACACATTCAAAAAATTTCCAAATTTTTTGGTTTTTCTATAAATTTTTATTGTAAAAATATTGAGAAATAATAAGAAGAATACATGTATGGATTCTAAAATTTTTGTTTAAACTAAAAATATAAATTTTAAACAGCTCTAAAAAAAAATTGAGACTTGGAATTTTGGTAATATAATGTTATCATGTTAAGTAATATGTGAGTATACTTCAGTTAAATTTTCAGACCTTAATGCCCAAAATAGCCAATTTTACCAAACATTATATAGATAAAAACGAGAATTTTACGAAATATTCAAAGTCCTATATCTTGTAGAAAAATTAACGTAACGGTTCCAAAATTTTAAATATATATAGTATCTATGTGAACACCCAAAAAATTTTCAAGTCTCTATCTTCAAAATTGCCTGATAGTTATCGTGAAATATTGAAATCGAATTTGTTGAAATTTCAGTTTTCGTGAAAAATGCCGTTTTTTCGTCATTCTTACGTCGTTTTTTCTACCCCTTAGAGTCAATTTTTTAGAAGTCGATAAATGACTTAAATAAAGTACCAACTACATCCACCTTGTATCCGGAAACATATGCTATTCGTAAAAATCGGAGCATTATTTCGGTGGCTGTTTTAAATGTATTTTCAGACATAAAAAAAAAAAGAAAAAAAGGACACACATTATTGTAAAACCAATACATAATTTGTGTTGCTTAGAATCTAAAATAATATATCTTAATGCAAACTTACTTGGTGAACAAAATAAAATACTAGTAGAAAATGCTTTTGACTTAAATGTTAATTCACTACAAGCTTTTATATCTTCGATTACATTAGGATCCATTTTATATTCTGAAGTTATTAATGCCTTAAAAAATTGACCAATGTAAGCGGAACTCATGTTCAATCGATGAGGAAATTCCATCATAAAAGTATCTATCATACCTCGAGCTTTATCGTAGTATGATGCTAATAAAACAAGATGGAAATTCGTTATGAAGTAAAATAATGCGTTTTCCAATGGTAAATGTTCGTCGATTATAATATTTAAACTTGTCACTTCGCTGACATACCAAACGTTATTTCTTAGGCATATCTTATTCACCCAACATTGATATAATGTAGGAACTATAATCGCAATAGACGACGGTATAATATTTTTAACGAAATAGTTTCCTGCTCCATACCATATGAATATAATCATCGGAGACAGCCCAAACATAATGCAGCCTAAATAAAATGTATGTTGTGCTGGAACCATCAGTGTATATCCTATTGCTGCGACAATGCTCAATAACAAAATTGGTATCCAACGAATTAATAGATAACTTTGTTTATCGTAATTGAAATTTAAACACGGTATAGTCCAACGAACGCACATCAGAGTCCAAAGTAGTGTCAATACGGTCTGTATTATAGAAAACATATAATCTTCGATTGGTACATGTCCTATAGAACCCATAACTGTACCCGTAGGAAATGTCCTAAGTTCGTTGTAGACAAAATAATTGTTCAATGGTAGTGTATAAATGAAACTAATTGTGCTGATTAATACGATTTTAAATAATTCATTGCGGTTGATAAACGGCCAACATATAAATGTTAAAATACTTATTATTGGAAGAATGTAGGTTAAATGAACGTTTATGTACATCATCATTTTCAGGCGGGTTTAGTTTAACTAAAAAATAAAACGATTTTCACACATATTTTAATTATTGTATAATTATCATTTACATGTAATAGCAATTTTTATAATATTTAAATAAATATAATGCAGTTAGCGTAATTATTCATAATTAAGCAGACACTTACTTAATATCCAATATTGACCTTCCTATACTTAGGTATACAATATAGGTTGCTACTTCGAACCACACGTACCGTTTGTGCACAAATCGAGTAATAGAATTGAATTGATTCGTACACGAAGAACGAAGGCCGTTCAAGAATATGGATTTGACAAAGTAATAGAAACAGTAAGATTATTCGTATACGAACGCTGTTTTATTACTTCAAGAATAGGCCCATTTTCAGGAGCGTCATTCTGATATATTGTTATATTGTGTGAGTAGAGTATATTAGGCGGTTCTGGAGCTGCCGCCCTGCCACCACTACTATTGTTTTATTGAATGTGATAATTCATCATTGTATTTAAATTGTAATCAAAATACAACTAACACTATCTTTTACGTAGCTGTATCTTATACTTCGGCCTTTTAAAATTAGTATGTTAGAAAAATTACGTAATTGTAACAATAAAAACACACTATTAAATATTGATATTTGTGATTAGTGATGACTGATAAGGCCCAGATAAAATTTCAGCTGGCAGTTGACAAGAGAATATAGCGACAAAAAATATAGCGCATTATTATTTAAAAAAAATTATATAATTTTTTACTGATTTAAAATTTACGAAAACATTATATCTATAGTATTATAGGAAACATGAAATTATCTTAATTCAACAAAAATGTTTTGCCCTTGGCCGGTTGGCCGCGGGCCTATAATGGCCTATCGCCTATGTATAGGTAAATGATAAATCCGTCACTTATTAAACATGGTAATATGATTTGAATATTTTATAGTTTTATGTCTTACATTTACGATTAATTTTACTACAAATTAACATATTGTTATCTTGTCAACAACAACAAATTAATTTTGTTTTATTAAACACTATAGAAAAACACATATAATTAATATTATATAAAAAAATTATTTTAGTCGTTTTCTTTGCATAATATTATATTGTTACTGATAATACCATGTGCGTGCGCACGGGTGCGGCCTAATACTATACGGCCTGTGCCGTACCTGTATTCTGTAATAATTCTTCGAATTTCGATTTTTTATCCTTCCATTTCCCAATAAGCGCCAAAACTAACCAATAATGCAATATGTATACTATAATATAGCAGTGGCGTAATTAATACTTGGTTTTTTTTTGGGGGGGGGGGATATACATAAAAAATTTATTGATATGTGAAAAAATTATGAAGATGTTAGATAGAATAACAAAAAATAACTGTACTTAAAAAGAATAAAAGAATAAAAAAACAAAAAAGTAATATTTATATAATATATAAGGTATTAATTATTAATTAGGTAATTATATTATATAATAATTATTATATTAATATATTATTATATTATTATGTTAATATATTATTATATTAATATATTACTATATTATTATATTATTATATTAATATATTATTATATTATTATATTAATATATTATTATATTATAGTATTATTTATATTACTTTATTTAAATTTAATCATCTCTTTAAAAATTAAAACTAAAATAACATTTTATTTTTTAAATTTTGTAATATTTGAAGACAGTCAGTGTATTGAGATTATTCATAGGCGGAAATCCATTGAAGAAGTTGGGGGGGGGGCTACAATATTTCATCAATTCTGATATCAGAACCAACTCTTAACAAATTCTAAATTTAATATTAAAATAATTGTACTATATATTTATGAACTATACATTTAAAATAAAATCAACTACAACTAATTTTTTATTCATATTTGATTAAATAATGATGTGTGTCTTTTTTTTATGTCTGAAAACACTTTTGTTACCCGAAATAATACTCCGATTTTCACGAATAGGATATGTATCCGGTTGGAAAGTGGATGTAGTTGGTACTTTACTTCGAATTTCTCAAAATTGACCCTAAATGGTAGAAAAAACTATGAAAAAAAGGCATTTTTCACGAAAACTGAAATTTTGACGAATTCAATTTTAATATTTGATGATAACTCGGGTTAAAGACTTAAAATTTTTTTGGGTGTTCACATAGCTACTATATATATGTGGTAAAATCTTGGAACCTTACGTTAATTTTTCTACAAAATATAATACTTTGAATATTTCGTAAAATTCTCGTTTTATGTATATAATGTTTGATAAAATTGACAATTTTTGGTATTAAGGTCTGAAAATTTTACTAAAGTATGCATACAAACTACTTAACATCATATCGAAATATTAGAAATATCAAGTCCCAATTTTTTTTATAGCCGTTTAAAGTTGATATTTTTAGTTTTTCATTTTTGTTCTTTTGACTTTATGTCTGAAAACACTTTTACTACCCGAAAACCCGAAATAATGCTCCGACATTCATGAATAGCAATGTTTCCGCTTGGAAAGTGAATGTAGTACTCTATTTAGGTCATTTTTAGAATTTTCAAAATTGAGCCTAAGCGGTAGAAATATTATCACAGTTTAATTGTATCACAGATGACTAAAATTGAGTGTCAACATTGGTGAACACTATATATTTCGAGTTTTGTAGTTTAATGAGCATAAGTGGTGTTAGTTTTGTAAAACGCATAAATGCTGTAGTAGATGCAATGACCTCGCAATAACTCCCTAAAGATGCTCGCAAGATCAGATCCAGATTCCATTCACTATAAAGTATGAATATACTACGCATTAGAAATTATATAACAAATTTCAATATAACATTAATTATAATATTTTTATTAGGTTCTTACAGAGTTTCTAACATGTCTAGATGAGATGGATGACATTAAAACAGGGACAAGGCGAATTATCAGGGCACTCTAGAAGTAAATATAGTAACATATGTACTTTTAAAATACAATACAATATGCATTTTTTACCAAATAAATTTATACGAGTATGTTTGAGTATACCAAGTAGTAGTCAGTACTTCAGTAGTATAGTGTAGTAGGTACCTATGTCAGATAAATATAGAATATTTAAAGATAATTTTTATTATTTAGCAAAAGTTTCACGACTATGTAAAATAATAAATTAATAAGTAATTAATATTGGATTAATATTTTACATTAGCAGAATTCAGAACGCAGAACTCAGAAAGGCTGAAGGGCTAAAATAATAAAGTAAATAATTATCTTGGACAAAGAGTAATTCAGAATAAATTTAATATACTTAATTATGAATTATGATAGCCATTTACATATATAAATGGTGAATATTATATTAGTTGGATCGAGTTTTATTGCATGGAGTCTTGGAACGGGAATTTCGAATACAACAGTTGACGAAAAACCGACCAAAAGAGTAATAATATAATGCGCGTGACTCGCCGTCTTTAAATAACTCGTTTTTCTATCCAAATTACGTCAAAGGTGTTTTGTCGAATTTACGTAATTTATTATACTTACATATTATATATACAATTAAAATCATATTATATTCGTTTGTTATTGGAATAGAGACGTGTAAATACATTTACAGTAATTT
The DNA here is from genome assembly GCA_021307375.1 of Tetraneura akinire. NCBI lineage: Eukaryota > Metazoa > Arthropoda > Insecta > Hemiptera > Aphididae > Tetraneura > Tetraneura akinire. The sequence continues at coordinate 1,078,478 of JAIUCT010000014.1, read as the reverse complement.
ATACCGTGTTAATATAAGTTTTACAGACAATGCTTGGATATTACTCACCCTAGACCAGGGGTTACAAACTTTTTTTTATCATAGAGTACCACCAGACACTTTTATGTACAATACACGTATCATCTTAATTCTAAAACTAAATTACAAGTCACATTTTTTTTAACGTATATTTTTATTATTCATTAATTTGTTAAAAAAATTTTAATATTTCATATTTTTGAAAGTAAAAAATCTTAATATTTAAATTATAAAATATATAATAATATATAAAATATAATATACGAGTAAATAACTTCAATGTTAAATTTATAAACTATAAGAATACACATTGTCGATAATGTTACAGAGATTATCATTATCTAAAGTCTTAATTGCTACGATTACGGATCCATATCACCGATATTCATAAAATTAGCTAATATCAAATAAACTAAATGGTAATATTGAATGCAAAAATTTCTTCGCGTACCACGAGTTGGGACTTGGGAACCCCTGCCCTGGTCAATGAAAACATTATCAGTGATAATATATGTCTGCTGTGCGTACACGAATGTACATTGGACACGCATACTTCAACAAACACCATTTCGGAAAAAATATAATTACTCTAGTTGTTAATTAATATTTATGTTTATTTTGATATTGCCAAGAAAATTTTTTTGTGAATAATTAAAAATACACGTATAATAATTATTAAAAATATGATAATTAATATAAGGCAGTAATTAATTTATTTGTACTTTTTTGGCTAGACAAATAAGTATTTAATTTTAGGGGTAAAAAACGTTTGTGAAAGAATATTATGATAGTAAAAGATACAATATTATGTAAATTAATCATTATAAATTACGAGTATAATAATATGTTTTTAAACGATTCACGTAAAAATACTAATATAATTTTCTTTATACTCGTATTAATATCAATATAAATCTCTTATCAGATATTGATATTGTCGAACAATATTAAAATTTAAAACATTTAAAAAATCATTTCAACGTGTATATCGCCTATTCATATCATTAAAAATAAAACAATTATATATTATGATACATTTTCAAGATACAATTATTTTCAAGTCATTGGCCATTAGGAAATGGTTATTATTTTTGCTGTTGTGTTGTAACTCTTATTGTGTGTATGTAGTTATTTCTAGTCTAAGAACTCCGAAAGGATATTGTATAGTAGTTAAGTTGTCCGTGAAAATTTACGCGAGGGATTAGCAAAATAATATTTATTTCGAAACATCTATATAATTTTATAAGTTGTTCACTAAGGAAAATATCTAATAATGAAGTACTGTAACAGAAAGATATTATTTCTGCTATAAAATTAATATTTTACGTACCAACCAAATATGATATAATAACATAAATTAAAATTATTTTTAATAAACTATAAATGTACGTGTATTCTTTGAAAAGTACAGGGACTTAATAATTTAATATATATTCAACACATTTAAAGTTTTAAAATTATGTTCCTTATTTTATTCGATATGACAGTTGATTAAGACTATTTTAATTATAATTTTTTAATTTATAAGACTAAATTTTTTTTTTTAATCGTTATATTTATATTGTAATATATCATAATATTATTATACCTATTATAAAATAATACATTTTGTTATCGAAATTTTATCATTTAATTTTAATATATTCGTTATCTTTAACATTTTATATTTTTTAAATTTAAATAATAATCTAATATAAACAACATATTTTATTTTATTAAAATACACTTATTATAAATTAATTATACTGTCCCTTCGCGCTCATTATAATTTATACAGCGTTACTAGTTTTGTAAGGTTTCTCGTCATGCATATTTCATTAACATTAATCCATCCCGTCCCAATTAAATATTGTAAACATATTACATTCGACAATTCGTCATTCATTCCCTTGTTAATGATTTTTCCCATATTATATTATTATTGTTATTATTAAAATTATATTATTTGTCGTTCGTCGGTCGTGGTGTATACTTCACGTCCGGACTTTTTATTTTTCCTCGTTTTTTTGTCGCGACGAAAACATTATTTTGTTGTATGCAAGTGGTGATTTCTTATATTTTGTATAATTAAATTTATGTATTATTAGTTAATTTTTTATTAATTTTTTTTGTTTGTTCGAATATTAGTCGCCACAACGATACCTTTATTAAATAAATTAAAATTCGGATAAGCCTATAAATTATAATTTTGATTTCTTCTTGCATTTGATCCGTTTTCCACATTTCATCACCATACGTTGGACAGTGAACGAGTACCTCCGGTTCCGTGGATTGGATTTATTGTCATAGTCAACTGTAAATCCTAATTGTGCTGGGCGTCGAGGGTGTCTGCATTTCATCTACGTTACCATCATCATTCATATCGCCGTTACCATCATTTATTTGGAATTTCTACAATAGTTTATAAGTGTGACTTGAATGTTTAGACGATAAGATTATAATAATATTAGGAATTAGATAGGTTATGTACAATTCTAGACTCTCTTGTGAACTTAGCAGCACAATGTTAGCAGTCAACATTTTGAGTTTGACATATTATTATCTAGATCATTGCACTGTTGAACAGGTTTAGAGTTTCACATCTCATGATTTTAGTTTTGTTGATAGCGTGAATTATTATTATTATTATTATTTTTTTGTCTATGTCGTATTCGTTTATCGATATCAAATAATTATTTTTAATAATTACCTACCCATTAATATCCGTTACCAAACACACGATCGTGCATATAGTTACAGAAAAATAGTTCCTAAAATTGTAATTCAATATTTATAATTTTTTTTAATTGGTTTATACGTGATAGATCTTTGGATCGTTTATCTGGTCCTTAGGAAAAAAATTATATTTTGCTGATACTGGACACTGTCAAAATTTTTATAAAACCTAATACAAATTTATAATATTTTATTTTATGATAATAATAAATATTGATATGAATTATATATAAAATTAAATACAGGTAGGTAAGAGGTGTTTTATGTTAAATTATAATAATTATTTAAATATACAATTTATATTTTCGAAATATTCTTGTATCGATATTTCAGATTAAACGAATAATTTGTTAAATATTTATATCGTTAGACTTTGTTTAAGACTTATTTATTGAAAATAGATAATAATAGGTGGAAAAAAAAATGTTATATAACCGGTATGATACATGGTCATAATACAATAAAATGCCAATTTGTACATACATTTAATTTAATACTATATGTAATTTGTTTATATAAATGTTCATTCAGCGGGACGTAATGTGAATATAACATGTTATATCAATATTGAAGGATTTTCTTGTCGATTAATAATTATACAGAAGATTTTCTGTTTCTATTAAAATTAATTCACAACAATGTACAGTTAAAAGCCTAAAAACGAAACAAAAATTATTTGATTAAAACATAAAAGAGATAAATTCATAACAAAATGTACCTACAATAATTATAGTTTTAGTCTATTAATACGTATAAATATTACTATAGTAGGTATAAATAGTATATATTTTTTTTTATGAATTATAGTTATATATTTAATTATTATCGTGATAAAATTTCAAACATTATAATATAATATTTATCGTGTAGAAAAATATATTGTATAATTTTCAATTAAAAAAAAAAATATATATATATATATACGTATAATATTGCATTTCTCACAGGAATCACACTAAACGTCAATTACACGACGACGAGAAATTTAATAAATATAATTGTAGTAAAAACAAATATTTAGTTAAACGTCGTACACTTTAGAGGGTTGTTTTTTTTATTCTTTAACAATTCAAATGTAGTCTATATATGCACTCGACGAAACGAGTGAGTTATAGTATGTTTTTTTTTCGTGTTATTATAAGTGTTTGGGAGAACGACGAAAACTTTGAACTGCCGTCTCGGCCGGTAGTCGTATCGTCGTTGGAAAAGATTTACGATGCAAAAATATGACCCTTTTCCTGCATATAGTGGTTGTGTGTGTTATTATTTCATAAGGTTTCATACAACTTAACCAAACGAATACAAAGGACTAAAAAGAATGAATAATAATAATAATAATAAAAGTTATCAAAATCAAAATATTGATACGACTTGATAACGTTCTTAGTTTAAAATAATTTACGACCATCCCTCTATGCATTGCCATAAATTCTGTACATTGTAAATCCCGTATAATTCGTGTACATACGAATATATACATGATAAAATCGAAAATAATAACTTGATAAAAATTTTTTTTCCAGGGTCGAATCATGATATACATTTTAAATAAAATGTCAATTGTTTGATTTATTAACTACACGCGTATATGGTCATGCGGACGTTGATTGTCATTTATAGCGTGTTATTTTTGCAATTAAAATCAAATCAATTATCGTGGGAAATAGTAATAACTTAAATCGTTATATAAATTTTAACCATACACTAAATTATGCGGAAATCAATTATTAAATATATACTTTATGTGACATGTTTGTCAAAATATGATTTTACAATATATTTTATTCTTTATTGTATTTTAATGATTTTAGTATTTGTGTCGTAAAATAATATCTGGTCTTACATTGGAAAATAGCACTAACTTGTTATGAATATTTTATTTTCACGCGACATCGTTTTTACTTCAATGCCATTATTTGCACTATTGAACGCGTTAGGCAAATAAAATTAATTTATGTAAATTCAATTTATATTAATTTGCAATATTTTCTATTGTTGTTTTTCAAATGTGTAAAACACACGAGAAGCACACGTGTTATTGTTGTGACCCAGGGGAGGATCGTAGTCAGCGAAAAATCGTCCCGTCGGAATCGTCCAACAGGGCGGGATATCTAGACCAATAGTGCCCAGTGGACCGTTGACCTTTTTTTTCTCTGATACGAATTGTTTAACGCAGACGTCGACTAATCCGCATTGGTGCAATAATTTGAAAATCGCTTTTTTCCAGTTCGAATAGTTCAAGAAACGTGTTGGTATGAAATGAAAAATAAAAAAAAATAAAAAATAAATAAAAATAATATTCACAAAGAATAAAAAAAACTCTTTTGGGTACAAATTTGCAAGCTGTGTTTATTGAATATTATCGAACTCCTAAAATATCATACAAAAATTATTTTATTTATCTACACGTCAATAATTGATAAATGTGTCGACTGGAAAATCGTTCGATTGTACTTTAAAGGAAAGTAAATTAGTCGAGAATCTAAACCAAATTTATTTACGAAAAAGAGTTTTTAAAACTACGAATTAATAATATTGTCCAACTAGTACTGTACACGTACATATGTTAAAAGTTTTACGATTAAAAGCTAGTGAGCGAAGTTTTGGTGTACATTATATATATTTTTAAAATAATTCATAATGTTTAATTAATTAAAACACATAATAAAAAAAAATTATTTTAGACTTGTATACCATAGTTGTACATTCAATAAGATAATTATAAATTTTAAATTAAAAAAATGATTTAGTGTTATTATATTTAAATATTTTTAGAATATAACTTATTATACATATTTTTTTCCATGAAAAATTAAATTAATTTGTAGGTACTTTAATTGTTTTTATTTTAAATTTATTAGCTTGGATTTAGCGTGCGAGTTTTATTGATAAATATATGAAAACCTATAAAATATATTAGCGTTTAGATTATCTAATATACTATAATAATTATTCTAGTCTAATTCGTTGTGTTCATTATTATAATATCGTATTTTTTCAACTTTAAATATGTATTTAAATTTTAAATTAATCATTAATTGTAAATGTATAATACTATGCATTAATATTATGCATTTGGTATGTACAATATTATATAATACATACATATAAATAAAATATTTTTTTACATAATATTTTCGTTACGAAAATAGTTAATAACAATTAAAATACAATGTATTCGAATAATATAATAATAATAATAATATTTGTATTTGAAATAAAATAAATATTTATAAACGAGTTTGGTATATATTTGTGTATTATGTTGCACGAAAAAAAAAATAAACATGAAAAATATGAAATAAAAATTTAATTTGAATAAATGTATTATATTTTTAACGTGACTGAACAAATGATTGTGAATGGTAAAACCTTGAAGGATATGAAAACATATTATCTACAAAATAACGTATGTGTATAAAAGATTAAAAGGTAATTTTTTAAGTAAATATATGATTTAACTGGGGGAGAAAAAAAATATTTTTGAATATTTATTATTCACTTTTTTTTATAAAATATAGATAATACCTCGTTAAATTATATCGTACCTATTTTTAATCCGATAATAAAAACATGTTCATTTTATGTAATTATTCGTATACCTATATATATATATATATATATATATATATATAAATATTATATAGACGTTTGCACAACTTTATATTATTGAATATAAATGAGCGACTAAAAATAATTTTTTTGTTTTCGATATCTGGTAAAAATTAACATATTACATTATTCGAATTTTATATACATATTAAATAATACATGTATAAACATGTGTTATGTTATATCTTATATAATATAATCTCGCGGTGTATTGGATTATTGAAGTTTTTACGAAAAATATTCATTATTTAATATCTATATTATAAAAGTGAAATTACATTTTTGCAAAAAAAGGGGTGACCATTATAATAATTCAAATTTTTCCTTTTCGTTCATTTTGCGACATAAGTCGTTAGAAAGCTTTTAAAATCGCAATGATACCAATGTCTGAAGATTTTAATGGCTTTATGGGCATCGTCAATTGAGTTCGTTGAAAAACATTGTGCAAAGTCGTTTTTGTTCACTATCGAGGGAAAATATTTTTAATCCGAGTTATTGGATGTTTTGTTTTTAAACAACTATTTCATCAATATACAATAGAGGAATTTCGTCTTGGTCACTGAAAAATTAGTAAGGGTTGGTTTATAAAGTTTTGTTGGTAGAATTTTAATTGACAACTCGTTCAACTTCAACCGATTATAAAAGTTTTGTTCGTCTTATTAAAATTAACTTTGAGTGAATGTAAGATTTTAATTTAAAATATTAACCTGAAAATTACAAGTCAAACAACAAGAATTTTTATCGAATGAACTATTTTCAGGTTATTATTTATATCTGGAAATGTATGATGTAATTTATTATAATAACCTTTATATATCAGTTAGTCATTTATCTTACGTTAGGTACATACTAAATCCATTTTCAAGTATAAAATGTTATTAATTAAAAAGTTTTTTAAGAATATTTTATTCATTTATAACCATGACCTACCATTATACCTATTTTAATTTTTAAATAACTTTTTATAAAGTTGTAATATAATTATTATGTTATATCTTATATACTATTAATATAATTAATAATAAAATTGATATACTACATATTAATATTAACTATTAATTATTTTTATAATTATATATTTAGTTAATTTATAAAAAGCTGATATATTAATAATATTATAATAATTATATAAATAAATAGAACTTATAACAATAATTACTATTTATATAATTTTAATCTTAATTAAATTTAAATATTATAGTTTAGTAGCGAAAATGATAATTGTATAAAATTTAATATTACTAAAATATACCAAAATTATATTGTTTATTATGTAAAAAGTAATTACTTGAAATATATATTTGTACTGATTTAAATACGAATACAAATAATATATATTAAAGATAAAAAGTATTGTACATTTTGTTGACAACTTTCCAAAATGATTAGAGAAAAAAGTTACCCGTATTTAGAAATCCAATAAATTACCCTCCGCCTTTTAAAATTTAAAATTAGGTTTGTCTTGAATTATAAATGTCATTTGTGATTGATTGGAATTTTTTGTTGTATATTTCGATATAATAATGAATATTAACGATGTTTAAGAGAATAATATATAAATCTTAATTATATTTCAAAACTTATATTTTAATAATTTGGTAATAATTTAAAACAACATTGCATTTTTTTTTTTTTTTTTTTTTTTTTGGTATAGAAATTATGATTGAAAATAATGAATTTGAACTCTAATTAATAATTATTAGTAATTTTGTTAAAATTTAAGTAGATAATTTTGTTACAGATTGTACATAAACAGATATAAATAAAAATTCACATTCGAAAATTAGTTTTTATAAATATTTTAGAATATACGTTAATAAAATATAGATAAACAAAAGAGTGATAAAGCATACACTTATTTAACTTGAATAATAAAATATATATTATAATATTTTTTACACAATAAATTATACCGCTTTAGTTTACTACAATGGCTATACTATAATATAGTAAATATAAATATGTTTTATAATAACGAAATAACATTTTGTAAACATATTTTACAAAACTTTGTATTGTGTGATGTTATTACAATTTATTGTTGATCATGAGTATGTAAATATTACAAGCAAATAATTCTCTTAGATTTAAGAAGTTAAATCAAGTAGTATATGAGTTCTAGCAATAATTTTTCTCTTAAAAGAAGGAGAGACGATATAACAAATGCAATAAAATCGAATAAGTGTGTTTTTAAGTAAATTGTTTGTCGTTATATATATTTATTTTATCAAAAAAATATTATAAAAAGTTTTGCATTTATCGATTAAATATTCTAGTATGGAATAATATAAACTATATTATTAATATTTATAAATTTTTTTTAAATTTAGTTTTAAATATCCGAGTGAGTTCAATCATAATTAAATAAATATTTTAAGTCAACACACAATTATAGTATTAATCTATATTTGATAGTTATAGACTTATAGATAATAATATCTACCACGTCTTAATCCTATGATTGAAAAAAATTCTAAAAATTAGCTATACATTCAAATATTTATATAAATTTGATGTGGGCAATTTAAATTAATAAATAATTAATTATATAATTATAAAATAGATTTATAAATTGTAACTTTTATTTAGTTGAAACTTTGATCATTTGTATACTTTTAAAAGAAATAAGATTATAAAATATAAAATAAAATAAACGATGATGAAATAATTATTTAATTAATGGCAAAATAGAAGATAATGTCGAAATAAATTGTTATTACGTGTTGAAACATTGAGAAAACTTGTAGGGGTAAATCTTGTAAAATTATAAAATAAAATAGACTTTATAGTCTCCTAACATAACTGATTATTTATTTTTATCGATTCACTATTATTTTATTTGATGTAAATATTAAACTGATTAATAATGTAAAAATTATATAGTACTACTTAAATTACAACAGTTAATAAGTAGGTAGTTCGATTTCATAATTTTTTAAATATATTAAACATTATATCATCCAGTGAAATATTATGAATTACAGATTATTGTAATGTTAAAAAAAATATTTTTGGTAATTGTTTAGTATTATTATTATATTGGTGGATATGTTATTTGCAAAACGTTGAAAGGGTGTATTTTATAGAAATTAATATATTACTCAACGTCAAATTGAAATTAAATAAAAATAAGAGATTATGTTTGTAACGGCTGAATGAATAGGCAAAACAGCTACACGGGTGTAGTCAATAATAATATTATTATCTACACTGAAAATAATGTTATTTTACACATGGTACCGTAAGGTAAAAATATGATATTTTACCGTCACACTATAACAAGTTGAATGTTTTTTTGTATAATTTGATAAATTACTAAAGTTTGTTCTGTAAAAATGAAATTATAAATCACGTTAAAACTATCAGAATATAATATTTTACGTTTCATAAGAAATAATAAACAATCATAAGAATAAAGCTTTATTCACACACATCAGTCACGTATAATAGTGATGTATGCGATCTCATAGATAGTTTCGTCACAAAATATTTTTGACTGACAGTCATATTTGTTTCACATGCTCGAGTAAAGAAATGGTTTACTACTGAGAAATTATTAAGTACTTTAATACGATTTTGCACACGACACGTGTCTATACGCAAATCGACTATGATCAGTTTAGTGGCTTACAATAAATATCAACATTTAATGACCACGATTTAACTATAATTGCAATAATATTGTATTAGACGAAGAGGAAGAAGAATATTCGTATAAGAAGAAACAAAAAAAGGTGTACGAAGCGTGGAATAAAATAGATATAGAGAAGGAGAGTTCGACATTTTATAAGGAATTAATAGAATTCAATTTTATCATTAATATTTCAAAACGTCTATACTTTATTTTATTTAATACTTTACTTTTAAAATTGTATATAAATTAAGCAAAATCTAGATATGTGATGGAGGAAAGTCATAATGCCAATATATTCCATTTCTCGTTTTATGGGAAATGTCATATATTTTTAATGTGACAAATCAACAGCTGTTCATACTTTCCAACACATTTAATATTAATGTATTTGTTGTCCATAATATTTTATTTTTATTTTATACAGCCTGCACGCTGTATTACCATTCGTCTAAATACAAAATATCCCGAAAAGGTGATCGAATGAAGATGGTCAGATCGAATTCGAATAAACAACTGATGTATGTAGATAATAATGTTTTAATTTAATGAAATAATATTTTTAATGATTGAGACGAATGACCCAATTTTATGTAACTGAAACGTCTCGTGATGTCGTGACGTCGTGTGAATCAACCTTCATTAGTTTATATTTTTATGAATATTTTTAATAGTTATATTAAATACCTAACACATTTTACTTAGATATTGACAGGATCTCATCGCCGGTGGCATACACGTAAATTACATTACGCAATTCTTAAATATTATTTGGAAATATATAAGAAATATAATTTTCGTACATAACATAATCTAGAAGTATATGCGTTTAGGTATTGTAATATTATTGATAAAGAGACGATTGTATTAATACGAAGAAAATACATTAAATATTGAATGGTTCAATTTAATTCATTGCCATACAGAATAATAAGATATATTTCATCTAGATATTGTCTTCTTATGTATACACTGCCTTAGTATTTACAATTATTTTAACAATACAAATGCGTTAGATTTCTATCTCTGTTGTTTCGTTTTCATTTACACGCAATACACGGATATTCATAAGTGATTGTAAATCTAATGATTATCGGATATTATACTTACAAAATGAATTTATTTATAACACGATATTTGTATATGCAAACGTTTGTATGATGCGTAAAATTTAACTATTTAGTATAATATTTCAGTAATATTTTAGTATTCTATTTATATTGCGTGCGAGTTTAGTAAATATATTTAGTCTAGATATTATATATAATTCGAGTAGCAGAGAAACACTATATCAAATGTAATAAATTGATTTCTATATAGGTTCACACACTTCACAGCTGTAGGTTTAATAGTAAACTTTTTAATAAACAATTAACAATATTAAGTATAAGCATTTTAAAGGAGTAGTTTGTTAGTAAGTTTGTACGTACTCAGTACTTATAACACAAACTTTCTATTATGCAGATACCAAACTTTAAATACACGTACTGAAAGGATAAAATATGATTGCATTTACCACTTATAAGAGTTAAGGTCTCCACACACTGCCGCGGTGGCGGTGGCGGTGGCGGTAGCGGTAGCGGTGGCGGTAGCGGTGGCGGTAACGATCGCGCACATTGCAGCGGTGGCGGTAGCGGTGACATATGTACAATATATAATATATAATATTGTATTATAAATTTAAAATCATTGGTTTTTAGTCACAAATTGTAATTAAATGTTTATTATTACAAAATACATTGTATATTAAATAAAAATACAAAATACATTGTATGTATATAATAAATAGTAGGGGTACGCTAAAAAAAAAATCTAAGAGGTACCCCCCCCTCCCCGCGTACCACCACACCCCCAAATCCAGCCCTGTATATTACCTTATATGAAACTTTGGCAGAATTATAATATAATATACGGAAAAATACATATAGATATTATATTAATATAATATAATAATAATAATATAGCTGTCACCGCGGCGGTGAAATTGGTCCGGACACAATTTTCCGCCGCGGTAATGTACCGCGATATTCACCGCCGATTTCACCGCGCCGGTGTGTAGGTCTAGTATCAAATACGTGTATATCATTTTACCGCCACCGCCACCGCTACCGCCACCGCCACCGCCACCGCGGCAGTGTGTGGAGACCTTTATACCTTTGCTTTATGTATAATATATATTTATATTGTATTAAATACAGACATACAAGTATATACCTGTAGTTGCATGACATCTAACATCAAGATGTTTAACTTCGTCCACGACGTATTAACATCGTTATTAGATAGGTACTTAATTTTTAGAAATCAATTTAGATACGAGTAAAATGTTAAAAATGTTAATTCAAAATTCATATTTTTTCTTAGTGTATTAGACATGAATAAATTCCAAAATGTCTTAATTAAAATTATTGTTTGAGTATTTATATGGTGTCCCAGATATATTTACTCATTATAATATCTTTTGGAAAAATTAAAATTGTTTAAAAATGTGTTTTTTTTTTTTTAAAAAAAAAATTATTAATGATGAAATTAATTACTATTTTTAAAATTAATAAAATAAAAAATAAATAGCATTTTAATTTTTAAGTTATATAAAATTCAGAATATCCAGTTTGCGTAATATGTATTGTATGATTATTTTAAAGAATTGATCTAAATATTACGTCGATTTTTAGGAATTATTTTCATTTATTATTTGTAATAATTAATTAGGTACTTGCTTCAGTGTACAAAATGTATTTTTATTTATTTATTATTATTAATAGTTATCTGCAGTATTTTTATTAATTTGAATTCTTAAATTTACTATCTATATATCACTAATTACAGTATTGACAATGTCACTATAAAATAGATAAAGTAATTATACAAAATGATGTCAGAAATATTATTTCTCCAAAAAAATGAAAAATGTTCTTAAAAATCACCATTATGTTGAAATTCGGAAATTAAAATTATCATACGCAATATAATAATATGTACAATAGACAATATATAGTCAAAGAGTAAATAAATCTGGAACACCCATAGCTCATGGATTCCCAACCGCTGTGACGAGGCTTAGCTGTTTATCCAACAGTTATATTGTAGTAATATTATATTAAATAATATATTATTTATGCACATTGAGATAGAATAATATCCTAAATTCTCTGTTGATGCATATCAGTTATGTAGACAAATATATAAAATAAATAATGTTTAGTAAAAATCCGTATATAATTATGAATTATTATGTATTAGTGTATTACTAAAATACATAAATATATATTAAAAATATTAGGTATTTGCAATGATTAATGATATAAAGTACAAACAATATTTAAAATTTATATGCTATGAGCCTATGGCGTTTGAGAGGATTAAGTGCACTTTTATTTATTCAAGTACATAAAATAATTTGTTTCATCTATTCTGTTCAAGGTAGGCAAAAGTGCAGAAGAAGCAAATGCCTATATAGGAATTTGTATGATCCAAAGTTACTTGTTTACGATTATATGATTATAATGTTTCATTATATAACAATATACAAAGCTGTTCATAGTTAAGTTGGTCCAATAATACATACTTCAATTTAATATAATCGGGAGCTTAGAGATATAATTATTATAATGTTATAATACTAACGAGAATTTATAAAAAATTAAATTAAATAATTTATACGTATTTAATCTGTTTCAATTAGAAGGAAATCAAATTTATAAATGATAATCAAAAATAAAATAAAATTTAATTTAATTTCAATATTTGAATCATTATAAATAATTATGTTTCATTAGCATTATAGGTAATGAAAATACAATACCTAATGGTCGAATTACATAATAATTAAACGATTTAATTAAGATAAATATCATATTTCAATTTATTTATTAATTTATTAAACACAATTTAGGCGTCATTACATTGTAATTTTGGGTTTTAACATTTACGTAATATTACGTTTATAATATAATAATTTATTTTTTGAAGAAGAGGAAAACATTTTTAACCATGAATATTTCTTTTATAACGTAAAATTGAAAAGAAAAATACTGCTAATAAAAAACAATCGATACGAATAGGAATTTCCGGTTGTTGTTAATTTTCAGCTTCAAAGAGATGAGTAAATTTAAAACCCTATCCATTTCGTAACAATTCCTTTGAACAAAATGTATAATATAAATAAATATATAAAAGTATATTTTTAAACATAATTAATATAATTTTATAAAAATATTCGACTTTGTAAGTTATTTATGTATTGAAGAACTCGTTCACTAATAAAATGTAATTTATATTTTTTAGCAGATCAACTTTCTTAGAAATACGAGTATATACACATATAATATGTTTATTGTGTATAAGTGTATGAATGTAAAATTTAATAAGTTAGTAACAAGAAAATTACATTGAGTCGAACATTTCAAGCATTCATACTTGAACATAAAATTAAATTTAATATTATTTATATTCATCATATAAATTTAAAATTGTTGCTAAACGCGCGTTAGCAGCGTTTATAATTTAATATTTGAAATAAAAATGTATTGATTATCGTGGAAAATATTTTTATCGCAACACGTGATATATAATATATTATATATTTTACTTTTTTTAGATAAAAATGTAATGTACAGTTTATAAAACAGGAAATAAGAATTTTAATAATAATAAGAATAACGCATTTTCAACCTGCTTATTATTAATATTGAATATCGACCTTATTTGTTAGTGAACGTTCAATATATTGCGATTCAATTACGAGTATTTTTCGATTCAAAATAATATTAAATAGATAGTAACATATAAGTAATAATCTCTTACGTATACCTATGTACCTTATAACATAATATGTTAACTTTATACCATATTAAATAGAATAATTCCTGATAAATTTCAAATTTTCAATACTCACAAAATGGTTTACGAAGTTCGTCTGTTATGATTATGCCATAAAAGTGGATCGTAAGCTCGCGGGACCAGAGTCAAAAACGCACTGCCCGTTAAACGAGTCGAACCACTGATGCCGTACCACCAAATAACCGAAGCGCAAGCGTCTGTTATATACGTAGATACTTACATTTCTGTTGTGAAAAATCAAATTTATGATCCAGGATTACTACGTATGACGTTTGAGCACGGATAACAATTTTTTTTTTTTTCATTAAAATTAATATAATATAATATGAATATCATATATTTGTAATTTAGGCATCTACTTTTAAAATAAAATATTATTTAAACGTGGTGTAAAAATAACAATAAAAAATATTATATTTTATTATTATTTAATGTGCGACGTTTAAATAGTTTAGATTAACGGAATTAATTATATATGCATGCTAATTTAAAAGTTAACATGGTAAACTTCATGTTTTAAATATTATCCATCATTCGTATATTAAAAATATTTAAATTTTAACAATATTAATTAAAATATTTTATTTTATTTATTTATTATTTAAAATATAATATAAATGATTGGAAACAATATATTATTAAAGAATACATAAATTAAAAATGTAATGTTTTTGTTATCAAAGTCTGGGGAATATCTATGTCCGAAATTATTTTACGATATTAATTATTACTAATTTACATAAATGATTTACAAAAAGATAACACACGGTTATTTTAATCAATTTGGCTTTAGGGAATTAACAAAAGTCTCATCCTTATATGTACGAGTATATGTAAATATAGTTTTCACTCATTATAAATATTAATTAAAAATTGATCAAAATATTTAAATGATTATGGAATGTACTTTTGAAATTTGAATTTTATATTATAATTAATTTTTTTTTATTTATCAAACTTACCTGTATAGTAATATGTAAATTTATTAATAATATTATATTTTTTAAAATAATTTACAAATATATTATTTAATATAATATTATAAAATCATGGAATTTTTTGACATTTACTTTACGATGGAACTATTTTTATATAAAATATTCTGATATAATTTTTATTATAGGTAGTTCAATATATAATGTTATTTCAAACTTGAACAGAATCGTCATTTTGGAACATTTCAGAAAATTAGAAAACTTTCAAACGTATTAATGTTTTTTGTTTTTGTTTTTTTTTTTTTTATTACGTGTAGTTTAAAAATTATATTTCCACTAATTGATTATAATTTATAATAATTGTTGTCATAATTAGTATAGAAACGTACTAATAAACGTATTTAATTATAATACTTTTTATTTTGATTTGTTCAATTAAGGCACTCTTTTATTTATTATAATATTAAAAATTATTACTTCATTTTAAATTTATAATTCTCCGTATTTTGTTTTCAGTTTCATTATTTATATGAATATGTTATAACATTTTTTAAATATTTTTTCGTAGAAACAACAATAATAAATTAATATAACTATAAAAGAAAGACAAAATTATAAAAGTGATATATAAAAATAATAAAATGACAAAATTCAGTTTATAAAATATAATATTTGAATTACAATTGTGTTACGAATTGTGTTAAATGTAGATTTAATATTGAATAAAGTAATATGAAAATAATAAAATATTAATTCTAGAATTTATTTTTTTTTTAAAAAAAGTTTAAAATTAAGTTTTTAATAATCATGTTTATAGTAATTCCTAGGTTTAGGAATTCGTATACAAATATTTATATTTTATACAGTTATTTTAAATGATATAATGTTTTGTTTGCTTGAAATATAATATTATCTGAGAATAATCTTTTTCCAATATCCTTACGGCAACATTTTGTTCCTTTATGTAATTAATTATTATACTTTATATGAATTATAATATGAAGTCGACTATCCGAAGTTAAAATAATATATTATATTTTCGTATATAGATTTATTTATTTGTCTTGTTTTACAATAAAATTCGAACGGTAAAAAATATATTATATTCGTATAATATTATTTATATTTTGATCCCTGTACATGTTTTTATTATAATATGTAAATATAATATAACTTATTTGTACATGACGTGTATTCTATAATGTAATATTGTAAAATATGTATTAATATTCACTGGTAAAATGTGAAATTGTCACGTGTTTATGCTATTTAATTTCTATTATTATTTAAATAATACGTAAGATCTATCTGTTCAAATTACACGAAAAATATTATAATTGTTATCCTTAATAATATTAATAATTATAAAATATACACACTTTTTAATACCTATCTTATATACACATTTTTTTTTTAAAAAGTAATTTTGTAAAATATTCCATTTTTTTTCTTTTTTAATTTCCATATTATTATATAATTCAAACTTACTCTTTTATAATAGGTATATAAATAACAATGCTAGCTGATACTATTATAGTTGATTTCTTCTGTACATTTACAAGTTTTTGTCATGTACTAATAACTTCACCGACCGTGTAAAATTGTGTGTCTACTTAAATGAGAAAATACAACTATTTTCCCAAAATGATGTCATTTTCTATCCTATACCAAACCAATAGTTTCTGCTGTCTTGGGATTAGTGTGAGCATTCCACCGTTAGAGTCTACTGCATCGTAAGAGTCCATGATAACATCTATTTTTTCGCATGTAGGAAATCGTGTTTTGTGAAACTTAACTTGAAATGAATTTTTAAATTAATTTAATCGAGTGAAGTTTTCGTTTTCGTTTTTTTTCGTTTTTTTTTTTGTTTTTTTAAATTCAAATTGACGACCATTGTTTGATACGAGTACGTCAATTTAATAAAATTAAATGATATTAAACCATTACAATTATTTTTAAATGATATTTTGTGTTAGTAATTATTCATAAAGTTTATAACGTAAATATAAATGAAGATTTAATAAATTTTTACTTTTAATATTATTTTAAAATGTTTTTTTCTTTAAATATAATTATTAGTTGAAGACCATGAAGGCAGTTAGTAAAATATTATTTTTACTGATATTATAATTTGAAACTTTTGGCTCAGGCTACGTAGAAAATTATAACAATATCATTGTACGGTTTCAATTTTGCTACTAAGTACAAACGCTTTCTCTAACTTTACACAAATTTAAATTTTCTAGACACATTCGTATTAGTTTATAACTAGAGTCGAGTAATTATTGTGGTTACATAACTAAATATTATGTTTATCACACTTCATCGTAAACGTAAGTTTCTCTGGAAGACTTTATGAAAAGAAAATTAATATATTTTGAAAACATATGTAGGTATTAACTATAAGTTCTGTAATCACTTAGGTATGAATAACTATATCATACTAACTAAACAATTTATAATATAATCCTTTCGCATTTAAATAATTATTTTAACCTTTCTTAATAATAAAATATACTACGAATATATAATAATATAAATAGGTGTAAATTCATGTATGAATATTATACAATACATTATTATTCTTACTGAAATTTTTTGTTTTTTTTAATATTATTATAAATGTATAATTTATTTTGCATTTATTATAAAATAAAATAAAATAAATCTTTATATATTCAAATGTATTATTGTATGAATTATTATGGTAGCGCTTTGGTGATCGAATTTAATAATATTAGATGGGCAGTAAACCCATTTGAATGGCTAAAATTAAATGACTCATTAATTATTTTAATTAATTATAATAATAATGATTTTTTGATATGAAATTTTATGAATGAACTATTGCTTTATAACTTTTTAAAAAACAAAATGTAATTATAATTTTTTTTCCATGTTATATTAAGATATAATAATTTTTTTCCGTGTACTTATCTATGAAATATTTCTTATTACAACAAATAAAATATAATAATATATTATCAGCTAAAATAATGCCAAATTATAAAGAACAATTAAGATAAATTCACTGGTATAGACTATATTTAACAAGACATATTTAAACTGCTTTTTTAGTTATATTATTGTGTTTTGTATTCTTTTTAAGTGATACTTAGTTAGAATCCAAAGGTACAAAGTAATACAATATAATTGTATTTAGTTTATACTTGTGTAAAAAACAAAAATAATTTTAACTTTTTACATTATTTGATTTTTCTTCTTTTTTGTTTTAAAGTATCAAATAATTACATTTTAGTATAAACATTTATAAGTAATTCTATATTTTCCTTTATTTAAAAAGGTTAAATTGGTCTGTATCCTAATTTTAACTCTAACAATTTTATATTAATTGTAATATTATTTTCTTTTATTATAGATAGATCGAGAGTTAATTATTTTATTTATACTATATAATAATACGAGTACTTCCAATTAGAAAATAATTTATTTTTAGTTTTTACTAATAATAGAAGTTTTTTTAATTTTTAGTATAAGAGTATAATAAGTAAATAAAAATATATTTTTCTTTCCGAGTATATAACACTATTGTCGTTGATTACGTTTTGATATACGAGTATTATAGTTCTGATTGAAATATTTTAAAATTGCTTGTTTACACACTTCCACAGCACAATTTATAGTTATAATTCGTATGTAAATTTACATTTGTCTGAACGAGTAATAGTTAAATGTAGTGTGTATAAACAGCTGTGTTAAAATTTCTACCAAAATAGAAAATATATGCTACTATTTTTTTTTTTTTTTTTTTAATTCTCATTTTAGAATCGATTTTAGAATATGTCTGTGATGGTATATTTCATATTTATGTAAAATACGTATACATTTAATAATATTCGTATATATAACAGAGTCAATATTAGAAGGCAAGAAGAAGAAAGAAGTAAGAATAGGCATTAAAAAATCTTAATTTTTCTTGTAGGTATTACAATAAAAAGTAGGTATAAAATAGATCTGGAACATATAAAACATAATAATATGTATTAATTTTATTAATAATTTTATTAATATGTAATATTACGTGCAGTATATTAATCTTCGACTTTCCTTACAATATTTTATCGATACGACGATAACATCAAAAAACGTTATTTCTCTAAAGAGTCCTAGCTGTCGGCTGCGATGTTCGATTTTTATTTCGCCATTCCCCGGCTAATCTGCATCGTTGTCCATGAATTTGGAAATTTCAATTTTGTGAATTATTCATATTACTGTACATTACTCGATCTCAGAACGGATCCTCACACTCTATAATAATAATGTATAAGTGTTTATGACGGCACCGACTTCGCTGTACAACGTACGAATTTATTCTGACACAGTCGTTTTCCTTACGCATTATGTGTGTATATGAATGCGCGTCTTTTTTAAAGATTCTTTTTCAAATTTTCCTATCCGAAAACGTGCATAATTTCTTTTTATTATAAGTGAAAAACTCACGTCGCATTGTAAAATAAATACATTCGGTCGATATTTCGTGTACACGAACCCGAAGTATACAATATTATAATATGTATATACTATACATATAGAGAGAGTTTATTCCGTTCGCGTTAGTCTTATGGTATATATAATATAATAGTCATAGACGTCTGGGGTCTGGCACCCTTCTGGTAGTTTTATAAATATTGGAACGGAGAACGTCCTGAATCGATATTCGTTTCAATAATTTCCCGACGAGGATTATTATCAGCCGTCCCCGTTCACGTACATTACGCATTATATTATATAAATATATATAAAAGTCTCGCAAAGTACCTTTATTACATTCGCGTACCTTTAATTCCGTTCGAAAGGACATATTATAATATTTTTCGACGTCGACTTTGTAATCCTCCGAGATTCCAATTCATCCGATAGGTACACGCGAATCGCGGCGTGTTCTCGTCGAAAACGTCAAAATTCAGTGTTACACATTTTTTTTTTATATATAATATACATCATTACACATATATACGCTCTGTCAACTATGAATTTTGTAAAAATGTGTCCGTTTGTGACGTTCGTCTGCCGTTCAATATTATTCCCGTACTAAAAACCGTATAACGTGAATATTTTTTTAGAATATTATCGCGTATAATAATTATTATCGTAATACTAATAATAATCTGTTATCTTGGTATATGATTAAAGTCAAAATTTCTTATCTCTACGCGTAAAATCGATAATATTATAATAATAATAATGAAGGAAATATCGAAACGCCTTTGCGAAACGGCCAAACACGCTTTTCTCGTGTGATTTATTATAATTATTATGGATATTTTCAACAAATAGTTACTTCTAAGTAGCAGTAATTTCACGTGATTTGGCGTTCGACTGCTCGCGTGTACGCATACCGATTCAGAAGTCGTGACTATTATATTTCCTTATTGGTGCGTTCGAAACAATCGTGACCCGCAGAAATCGCCTCGTCCCATAACCGCGGTAAAGGTAATAACGATAATATTCTGCCGTATGTACTCGTATATAACCGTGTGGTTCGTTTTACAACCACGGTTAAGTTTGGGACTGAATATCAGAACGTAATTTAAACGGTGTTCGTGCGTGAATTTAATATAATAATATGTATTATGTACATAATAATATATTATTATATATATTTTTTTAAAGCACGGATTATTCAAAAAAATTATTTAAATTTTAAGTATATTATAAAATATTATTACGCTATAGTTGTGTAAGTTTTGACACGTTCGAACGGCGCGCGAATCTCCGTCGTACACATCACAATCAAATCGTAAAATAAGATTATTCGGATTATAGATTTGATATACCTATAAAGTTTAAAATATAATATTCGACAAGTACAGCGAAGTTTATATATAGTCGAAACGGGATGGTTAAAGTTAAAGGACATTTCGCGTTTCGCGGTAATACATTTTTATGCAAATGTTAATATTGCCAAAGATTCGATTATATAATACAGGGCCGGATGGTATGAATTTTTATTTATTTATTTATTTATTCGCGAATATAAAATATACATTGAAATTTGAAATGCATACACCGTCGTCGATATGATTTGTCGTTTTTTGGGAATAGAAAGCGACGGCGCGACATTATACGCCACGAAAACACAATATAATCATATAACTAACGCATCGTCGCGCCGACTCTAACCGACAATTGCGTAAGTACACACACGCACATTTTATATATAATATACAAGAATAATATAATAACGTACGAGTGTGTAACGTTATAATGTGCCAATAAATCACTGCGTTTATCGTTGTTTTTTCCTCGATGTTTTACGGCCGTATCGAGAGTGTTATGCGGACTTTTTCGTGGAATAAACGCAACGCGCGTCGTAATAAATAGTTAATAATATGAAATTATTATAATAATTTAACGGGTATATAACATAATAATATATACAACGAAAACGTATTATTATACGAAAACATTATAGAAAATTGATTTTTGAATATATTGACGACGTGAAATTCTTAAATCGACGATAAAAATAATAACATTTAGAATAACGTTTCCGGTTCTGCGAACATGATCCACCGATTTGTTCGTTGTAATTGTCATTATTTATTATCGTTATTTATTTATATTTATTTATTTTTTCTCGATTTTAAATCATGTTCGCCGAACGGACACGAAAATAACACGGCCAATATAATATAAAGTTAGGCAAATCGATACCTATACAATACACGTTAGACTTGAACCGCGGTATACGCGGTGACTTATATACCTAAATAAATAATGCGACCGTCAAATCCGTATATATGTAATATTATTATTATTATTATATAGATATACAAACTTTATGGGACTAGAGTAAATGGGGCGGCTCGTATAAGAGGTCAACCGTTGTTGGCGCGCGGGTTTTCTATAGTTATGCGGTCCGTTGATCAACCCGTGTACACGGGAAACCTTTTAAAAACCCGAGCTGACCGCGACGTAATAATCCGTTGGCTGCAACGGTTAAGGCGTACGGCAGTCGTTTCCGTATTGGCGCGACCGCTCGAGTTTAGTTTACATTTTTTTTTTCATTTCAGGTCATAGGTATATTATACGGTTACGCGATATACGCTGTTCGTATATAGACGTGGGCCAAAGTGATGATGAAGTGGCCGTCGTCGGTACAAACGCATTCGGTCTACGTCCACGCGACGTCGCCGTATTTTTTGCTGCTGGCGGCGATGGCAGCAACGGCATCGGCCACAACCATTGCAATAAACGTGACGCACTTGTGCGGCAAACTTACAACGACGTTGCCGCCTGCATCGATTGTCTCCGTCGCCGCAACGTCGAAACAGCCCACAGGGCGATTTCCTCTCAACAACGCGAACGGATCCTCCTCATTGACAGCCGTCACTGAATTCTTGTTCGGAGTCAGCAAACCTCAGTGGACCGGTTTCGCGTACGCCAGCCGAACCGCCGTGCGGAAACCGTCGGTCGTCTCGGGTCCCACGGCCCTGATGCAGCGGATGCGGCTTCCCGGGGCCAAGTACGAAGAGAACGTCAAGTTGGATCATCACGTGACGCGAGCCGATTTCGGTGCCGACGCCGTCGGTCCGTTTGGCATCGGACTCGCAGTCGGTGACGTCGGGCTACGATTTATCGGTAGCGCGGAAGCTACCGTCATGTGGCATAGTTTGCCAACCGAACTCGTACTCGACCTCGTTGACAACGCGTACGACTGGGACGTCATAGTGAAAAAAGTATTTTTTATCCCGCCAAATATAATATATATATATATATATATATATATATATATATCAAGTTTATATTACATTGTACATAAGGGTACACCGGGGATAAAATGAAGTTTTTGAACTAAGGAATTTTGTACGATGGTCACAAATATAGTTGTCTTCTTTCGAATGTTTAAATTGATTCATTGCGCGAGTTCATAACATATTACAGTATATTAAGTCTCGGATTTTTCGAAATATTAAAAAATATTTAAAATATAAGCGCGTATTGCAGTTTGATCCGGTAAAATTATACCGAGATATATACCTAATTGTTATTGTCCTAAGAATCAGGGTGAATATATTGATGAATTTTAAATTTTATCTTATACATCAATGATCAATTATTATCTTATTATTATTATTGTAGTGTGTTATATATTCCACCACTAGATTATATTATATTAAAAAATAAAAATGACTATCGGGAGCTCCTTTGAATTTTTCATACGTTTTTATTCGACCGTCTTAAACATATATTTAATTTCTTGGATAACTATAATATAATATTATGTTAATTAATTTAATATAATCGATATGATTATACATATATATATTATGTTATAAACGTCGGACGATGATGTCAATCGAAATGTCATCTGGTAGAGAGCCTCATATTGACATAATTCCGGGTTTCCAACGTCTATTCTCCCTTGTCTAGAATCGAAAGTATATATAATATGAACGGTTCGGTTATAAATTTATTTTAAAAATTATTACATCGTCGTATTGATTTTTAACTGATATTTCTTCCTTTTTTTTCAATTTTTATCACGATTTAATATTTATTTTCGTATAGCTATCCATGGGTTCGGTTACGATACGTGCCTACACCACGTTTAAACACGTATGAATAATATTTTAATATTATACAAATCTGTCCTGTGTATTGGGTCGAGCATACGGTTCATAAAAAAATATGACAGGATATTATACAGGTAACAAAAACCCGTAGACACGACGTCTCGTATAATAATAGTTATATTTTTTTTTAAAAAGAAGAAAACTCCATTATAAGAAATAACTTGGAAAAAGTAAGGTTAAGTATAATATTAATATGCAATGTTCGTGAGACTACGCGTCTACTATCATGTACGTGAAAGTTGCTTTTCTTAAATTTAAACACGACATTATTTTTTTTTTTAGTCAAAACTCGTGGTTAATTGTTTTTCGATCGTTCGTCGACTTTCTGTCCTCGTATAATATCACGTTCGTTTAACTATATTATCATTTACATTCCATACGTATATACACGATGTCGGTAAACATTTTACGACTGTTGTTAATCGAGAAAAACGTGATAAAACGTCATATAGTTCATTAAAAGCTGCACTTAGTATAATATACGACCGCATAAAACATTACGTTTTGTAATAAATATAATACGATATGTATAATAATTAACTATACATGAAATCTTATCATAATATTCATTTGAACTTACAATTTTGTAACATATACGACTATACGTGTACGTATCAATTATCATACAGTATTAGCTACTGAATTAAAAATATCGTCTGAAACCTATATAATATTATTATTATCTTTTAATTTATACATTTTCACCAACTATACTCCTAAAAGTTTAATTAAATGTATATATATTACCAAATTTTCACATTTACCCGGTGTACTGGGAAATGCTCTGTTTACGTTTTAATTTCCCTCTCGGAATTTTTTATGCCCGAATAAAGTATATACGTCAGTTCAAAATTGTCGTTGTTCACATAGCTTTTGAAATTTTGTAATAAAACCAACGTATTTTATTCGAGTACATATTTTGTTCAAATAAATTACATTTGAACGTTACGCGCCTATATTAGACGTTAATGTAATTTAATACGCATATTATTCTGCGTTTCAAAAACTAAACGCTGTCTCACGATAAACTTTAGTTTTTCTACAGTTACCATTTCGATTAATAATATTCAAATAACATTAATAAAATTAAACTATTAAATATTAATATTTATCAATATATTCGTTTCGGGGAAAACTAATACTATCTGATATCTGAATATACCGTCGGACCGTTATATATTATCATAATAATTGTTATTTGTTTTAACGAATGATGATGCATTCCGGTTGTTTAATCAATCTTTGCTTAACCAATCCGAAATATGATTAAATAAGTTTGTCTGAGTAACAACTAGAAACGATAATTAATTAAATGCCGCGCGTTATATAATATATTATTATTTATTATAGACACAGGGAAACGATATCGTTTCATTATATTATAGTGTTATCGATATTACTTTCGGCTGATCGTATTTATATTATATATTTATTACATTTCAAATACACATATATATAATCGTTATTATTATAATAGCTTCGAAATTGTATTGGTATGCATTCGGTTATAAGTATCTATGTATATATACAGGTATACATTTATACGTTATACTGAAAAATATTTAGTTACAATAATAATAATAAGGGAAAATGTAATAAATATTGTCGTGGATAAACCGTCGTTTATTATATGAACGAAAACTTGTTTTTTTTTTTTTACTCAAGACGCGGATTTGTTTGATATACTTTATTTGATAAATCACCGGTCCAAATAGTCGGCATTTATTATGTAAAATATTACCGAGACAACACTATCCACCAGTGTAGGGGCTGTAATATATTTTAACTACGAGCGAATCGCCAAAACAAAATCTATCCTTATAATAATATAATAAAGGATATATTGTCCTCGGCACGGGGGGAAAAAAGGGATGTATTGCGAAATATCGTGTACATTACATTATCGTCGTCCCTTTTTGAATAACGTTAAAGAACAAGAACAACAGTACCACATTAAAAATGCTAATGATTCAAAACCGTGACCCGAGAAGAGGTTATTATAAGGTGCAAGTATAGAGCTAAAAGGCGAAACAAACAGCGACGATTTATTGAATAAAACACTGTTATTATATTATATTTATATATGTATAATAATATCGTGCGCGCTAACGGTCGAAAAGCGTAATACTTTGATATATTTTGTAAAAATGTTTTTCGGACATACCTGTAAAATACTTGCATTTCTTTTTTTTTTTTTTGTAAAACATTATTCTAGGTTTTTTTTTCTTTAAATAGGTGATTCGTTTTATTAGATGTGCACGCACGTGTATAATTAAATTAAAAACTTCTGTTTCGATGCGCATTTGTACGTTTGCTGTCCCGGCTAAAAGATTCCGTTGGTCGTTATTTCGTCGACATGGTGCGGTATGGACACGATTGTGAGGAACGGGGAATAATCAATTTCTATACAGTCCGTACCATATACGAGTAGTCTGTTCACTGTCAATAATTTAACGAATTCTCCAGTTGCTGGAATTTCGAAAGGATTCAATATTAATAGTAAAAATAACATTTGATCTTTTGGACTACAATGTCACATCCTGTCGGTTTTTAGAATTTCAAATAGGTATATCAATAGATCGATTTTATACGGTTCGCTAATGCCAATTTCAAATTTATAACGAGATTTATTACAAAGTCAATAGATCTTTTAGAAGAGAATTAAGTTATATTATATTATATTATGTTGTATTATATAATGTAATTCGTGTAATCTACATGGTATCTGTGGACTGCAATTTGATACTATTTCTCTTGAACGATATTAAAATAATATAATATCAAAAACGAATTCCACAAAGTACCTACTTACTGTATTACATGATCACTATCATGTAATTTTCCAATTTCATGTAAAATAAATTCAATATTTACAAATTATACATATTATAATTGAAAAAAATTACTCGTACGAATGAACCGCGATTATATAGAATATTATAGACGAAAAATACATTTAATGATAACTTTGATTAACATCGTATTTCAGATAAAATATATTTTATTAAATAGGCGTTTTATATACGTATTTAAAATAAAATACATTAAAATCGATGTTCGTACAAATATTAGCCTTATTTTTAATTACCATATATTTATTTAGCCGTTTTGAATTACCCAATAATTATTATATATTTATATAAATATGGTAATCGTATTTTTTAAACCTCCATCGAACACGACTAGACCTTGACTGTGGTGATATAGCCAAATATGATAAAATAATAAAAAAATATGGAATATGAAATATGATAATGCCTAATATACAAATATACTAATATATACGAACCGATTAAAATATTGTGATTTCCTTGCAAATAACGAAAATGTTGTATAGAATCACGTTTTTAGACATTGACTAACAAATACAGACATTTTGTACTTTTCCTAAGAATTCTAGTTATTTCCTAAATCATCATCATTGCCGGTAACATAATTATATATAGGTATATTTTATATTATATGGAAAGAAAGAGACAGAGAGGAATAATAAATAAATTCTTTTTCCGTTCCAATTTCAATACGTTATGTATGAATAAGTTGTAAATAACGTTTAAATGCGTTTAATATTTAATGATTTATAAATTGTAAATTGTGAATAGGATGTACTACGGAAACATTGTACTAGGTACAATTTTACTTCCTTGATAGTTATTTGTTTTTTCTTTCTAATTAAATAAATAATAAAAACCTAACAATTAAGTTTAAAATGAATGTTAGATATAAACATACAGATAACCAAATTGTAAAATTATTTTCCAGCCTTTATTAAAAAATTATTTACCATGCATAAATATTATCATTTATATAATTTCTTCTTGTTATCTTCTTAAATATAAATCCAAAATAGTCATATATTTGTGTATGTATACCTTTCTAATCGCCTTTCCCCATCAAGCAACTTTATTTATTGACTTTATTTATAATACCTAGATGTATTAAAATATAGAAATTTTGTTTTAACTTTTAACAGATTCCTATTAAAAAATATCAACTTTTAAAATCAAAATATTTCAATGTTGTTTCGTTCTTAATAAAAAAAAAAGAAAGAATAATAATAATAGAAACAAAAATAGTTTTTGTTTAGATTTTTTTGTGAACTACCAATAAAAAAATATTAAACTCGTCCAGTATTTGAAGATGATAATAAAAGTGTATAGTGAAATTATATGCATTTCTATTTATTGTTGTATGGTTATCAATATTTATTAATGCGATTATTGTTTTTTTTTTTTACGACTAAAGTTCAATAAGTAATCAATAACAAATGTGTATTGCTATATTTGCTTAACAAAAATTTTATTATAGTTACAAATGTCTTAAAACAAAATTATTATAATTTTGATTATAATTATTATATTAAAATGAAACGTCCCATAAAAAAAAAAGTTAAATAATTATTACTATTATAATTTATAAACGAAACTTTTCAAGAATTGTATTTATAAAAAGAATTAAAATATCATTATACAAAAAAGGAATACCCGGTGGATGTACCACTGCATTAGAATCAAAACTTTTGCAGGTATCATAATTTAAGTTTAAAAGCGTAATTAACTTAAAAGTATAAGAATTTAGTTTAATATACTTGGTCATAGTCTCATAGTACTTATATTATAATATAGATGATAAAATAATTTAATTAATATAATAATATATATTATGTTAACTGTGTTTAAATATATTTCATGAAGTGATGGGACAGATGGAATGAAATTACATTTATATAGTTTAAAGATATCAATTTTAAAACGATTATTTTAGATATGAATGATTTTCTTCATATTATCTAATTTTGTAAATATGTTATACGCGTACGTTAGTATTTCAAATACAATCATAAATTTTTTTTATGAATAAAGTTACTACGCTCATTTAATTTTTTTTTTTTATCTACGCGGTTGCGAATTTATGAATTTTTTCGATAAACATAAACATAATTGTTACTTTTAAAAAATCGCATTGTTTTACTATTTTTAATCGATTAAAATTTTCACGAGAGAAATTAATATAATGTTATTTTTTATTTTATTTTATGGTTTCGTTGAACTTAAATGAATGTTATTGTAATCTAGACAATGATAAAAAAAAAAATGACAAAAAAACCATATACTAGTTTCCGGAAGTGTTTCCGAAGCCTTTCGTATAAAATAATAATACATATGTTTACGGTGGTTTCCAGATACTTCCGTACGAATGGCCGTTGATTGTAATCAGTGTTTTAATGATATTTTGCGGTCTGCTACTGACCCGATATGGCGTGTATTGGCAGCGCCGATATAAAGAAGCAAAATGGTTAGGAGACACTGCCGGTTGGGAATCAGGTTGCAAGAAGGGCGTACTGGTCATTGCCGTTCAAATGCTTCTACTCATGCTAGGGTGAGCAAAACATTATAATCATACGAAAGTTTTCATTATATTTTATTTGGTTTTATTTTTTTCTTAATGTTGTTAATACGGTATTTTTATGAATATACATATTATTATTATTATTATTTTTATTATTATTATTATTATTATTATTATTATTATTATTATTATTATTATTATTATTATTATTATTATTATTATTATTATTATTATTATTATTTTTATTTTTATTTTTATTAAATTGGATTATAATGTAAAATGGGATAATGACATATTATACTCGTATTTAAAACGGTTACAAACACACATAATAAATTATTATATTATCTTGACTATGGGTTTTAGTTATGGTATAAAATAACGACGGTAATTTTATATTTTTAACATATCGTAAAAAATGTTAATCATATAATCATTTATGTTATAATGGGAAATTTTTCAAAAATTTATATAATAAATAATATAACATTAAAATTTAATAAGTTATATGAAAATTTATTTTGAAAAATCTTAGAAATTGAATATATTTTAAATATATAAATTAAGAATATAATATTACATAAATTATTATTACATTTTATATACATATATGCATTTATTATATAAAGAAAAATGGATTAAATTTAGATATTTTAACACCTCGTTTATTTAATAATCAGTAATTATAAATGTATAAAAATTATATATTTCACTGTAGAAATATCTTTAAAAGCAATCATTTTGCAATTATTTTACATTTCATTTAAATATAAAAAACTGTCATTTCAATTATATAATATTTAATTATATTTAATATATGTTTAATTTTATTCATTGATCAATAAACATCAGAGCTTTATTATTTTATTATTTTTCAACATTCAAAATAAGTAATCACCAATATAAATACATGGCGGATTCTTTTACTGTTACGCAATACATTGGATTTTATTCTTATTTTGTTATAATCATAAAAAAAAATAGTATTTGGTTATCTTAATGATTTACTCTTCAAATCATAAAATATAAAGACTACACGTTAAATAAATAAAAATAAAAATATGTTTTTTATTTCAATGCTCATTTATTTTTTTATAATAAAATATAATCATAAAACCCTTAAGAAATCAGTTTATTAACACTATAATAACTTATAATTTAAAATATAAATTAACTCATAATGCACCTTTTACAGTTTTAAATATATTTAAATTTTGTACAAATAATAAATCTTTTTATATAAAACCGAGTTGAATATTTTTTTAATTGACGCTAAAAAGTTTTAAATTAAAAAAGAAAATATTTATTAATATATTTTAGAATGCAATTATTAGTAGCATTATATTCTATAATCAACGTAAAATAAATTTTTAATATTATATTATTGTATCATAATTCATAATGTGTATACCTAACGTTCATATAAAAAAAAAAATCGGTGAATAACTCATATGTCTTATACTAGAAAAAAATTACATCATATTAATGTACCAAAATCATAAATAAATATTATAGCTAAATAGAATAAAATTATATAATTATTTTAACCCCTTTTTTTACTTGTTAGGTTAGGTTTTAGGTTAGGTTACTATTATATGTTATAACTTTGCTGCTGCCTAACAGGAAACCATAATTAAGTTACATAATATTCATAAAACTAGTTTAATTATAATGTACCTACTTGAATGAATAACTCAATTTAAGTTATTTAATTTAGGTACTTTAATACTTAATTAAAATTAAATAATAATTTTAAATATTAATAATTTTAATAGATCCTATATTATTTATCAATATTTTATATTCAGAGCTGGTGCTTGCGGGTTGTTCGTAACAAATGAAACTATGGGATCTACTATAACAAGTGTTGGAGACTTGCTAGAATTCGGTGTTGGTGATTTGGTGGATATGTTTTCCGTCACACAAAAACAAATCAGGACTATAACTGTTGGATCGATGGATTCTGTAACTGATGAAATCTATGCAAAACTAGATGGTGTGTAAAAAATTATATTTATTTTGTATTAATGAAATAATGACAGTATAAATCATATAAAAAATGAAAATGTACTTATATTTGACTAGTAGTAGATACAATAGTAAATTTTATAAAATAAAAGTTATAGTAATAAATTAAACGTAATATAAATGTGTAAGTTTAAAACAATTAATAATAACAAAAGCCCTTATTAAGTACAGAATGTCTTAAACCTAATATTATCTTTATAATAAATTTTATAATAATAGTAATAAAGTAATAAATATAATTTACAATTCTAGATATTTGTTTATAATTTAATTATGATTAACTTGTATATTATAATTTTCAAAAATTAATCTCATTGTTATTTATTGATATTTAACATAAGTGTATTTCAATTTAGGAAATAATCTGATATCTAATATCTAAATAAATGAACTTTGACGTTATATTTAATTATTTCTATATAGACCATTTTATAAGTATGACTGCAAGGCATAAAATTAAATTGTCCGTCCAAATTGCATTCCTTTCCTTTCTAATCTATCATCTCAAACAGATGCAATATTAAAAATAAGTTTTTTCACTCGATTTCGACATTTTATGACTTTTCAGTTTTATAACTCTTTGATAATAAAACCTGCAATGTTTAACAAGTAGCTTCTATTATTTCCATTTTCTCTTTATGATCAATTACAAAACTGCAACTCTTAAATTGCCTGGCACTTCATTTGTTGCTTTTATAAACTATTTATTGAATCCGGTTTGAATTAGATTTATAAAACAATTAATTTTAATTATTTATAAATTCAATAAGTTAAATAATCAAATTTATTAAACTATATAAATTTAATATTTTTTATGTATTTATTATACCAGTAATATTAATTTTGTTTTAATAATAAATCATATTATATAAATTAGAATTATGTACTTATTGTTTTGAGTTTTCAGATAAATATAAAATTAAAAATCATTTTTATGAATTTCAAATAAAATTTTATATTATCCATTAATATAATAACATATACAGTTGATAATGACATGCATAATAATGTGTGTATCTTCAGAAATAAAAAGGTCAGGCGGAAATTTTCGACGACTTTTCTGAAAGTATATATTATACTCAATATTAAAAATAAAAACATGAATAGGTAAAGTCGTATTTGCAAATATTTTTCATTAAGTCTGAATAGAAGGCATATCAACAATCCAATGAACCATCATACAATTTATTTGAATACAATCCTCTAATTACACATTAAAGGAAAATAAATATCAAAAGATTTACATATTTTTAAAATTTCAAAGTATAAACCAAATAATATATATTTAAATTTGTAATTATTTTAAATGAGTTTTATGATATAGTACTCAAAGATATAGGTATATATTTATATAGAGATTTTCATTTAATATAACTTTAAAATATGAAAATAAAAATACTTTTGCCAATGTGAATCACTTTGTGTATAATTTAAATTAATTATTTTTCATAAATTAACTTTACGTTGGGTATACAAAAAAAAAAAAAAAAAATTTATTTTCTGTTTATTTAAATATATAGATAACCTCTTTTACAAATTATTTATTATTTAATACAAAATTGTTCGATATTTCATTTGATTCATAAAAAACACTCGTTTATATCACCTATAAACAATTAACATACCTAATACATTATTATTTATTATGTACTATTTTACATACAAAAATATGTAAAAATAATTTATTTATAGAATAAAATAATACATAGTCCATAAAGTTTAATTTCAAGCGTAAAAGATTAACGATTGGCGCATATTTAATGAGGCGAACGCTTAAAAACATGAAATACGTCCACTCTTTATATTTATATGTTCATTTAATTTGTTTGTAATCTGAGTCCTCCTGTTATTTAGTGGTCTACAAATCGTTCTTTTGATTTAATTGTGTTGTTTCTCCAAAACAAGGATTCGTACTTAACCAACCAACATAAGTAGACCATGAAGAAAAATAACCCAAAAATGTAATTATTTATGAAGCTTTACTCTTTGAATAACATGATAAACAAAATAGACTTATATTATGATATTAACTAGTAATATTGTCAATTATATAAAACTATATTTCAATAAAAATCTGAGATATCTAAATATTTAATGATTATAAAATACAACAAAATACAACAAAATTATTTAAATTTCTCTTAAACCTAATTTAATGGTTTTTTTTTTTTTTTTTGTTTACTAGGTACGTTAAATGTCAACGAATATAAGTACTAATATAAATAAATCAAAATTATATACTAAATATTAATAACTTTTATTTTTAGATGTTGCAGAACAACTAGGAGGGCCCATTGAAAATGATATATATGGCCCTAGTCATAGATTCAGTTCTAGAACTAATGTTACTAGGGTAGTTCAAGGTGATGTTTAAAAATTATACCTAAGTATAGGACTAAGTATTAGTCTAAACCTAACCTAACCTTTCACGATTTGGATTAATTAATTTTAATTGTAAATAATAAATGTAATAAATGTTTTTAGACTTTCAGAAAGTGTTTCCAAGAGCAAAGAATGTAATTTCCCAGTCAGAATTGGTCAAAGACGATATTATTATGTATAATAGGGGAATAATCGAATTGAATTCTGAATTGCAAATGCTACCTGAAAGATGTCCACGTGACGTATCGTCTATGTGTGATATGATTTCGGGTAACATATTGGTGGCAGAGAATTATACGTACTTGGTGCGCTGTTAATATAAAATAGAGCTGCAAATGGTACTGTTTTAAATTTTAATTAATTACCTACCTATTGTTAACAGGACGATTTAATAAACGCGATTAGAGGCGTTTTAGAAGTAGAAAATGATGGTCTATCGAGTCTTCCGTTGACATCGGCTGAAAGTGCTAACATTCCAAAGGCCTTATACGAACAGACGGAAAAAGAAAGATGGCGTAAATAGTATATTGAATTTAACATCTAATATAACTCATTCGATATGCCATCGATTAATTAATACGCAATTGTGTATAGTTATATTCGATGAATGTATGATGTTCCTATTTAAAATGTTTAAATTTCGATTGAAATTATTTAGGTATTAAACAAGTTTTAATGGATCGCAGGCGACAATTGGAATTTTCTGTATATCCATACGAGAGTCATACCAGGAAAATAGTTTCTAAATTAATGGATATGAAAGAATTGGCCAATAATTACATAGACTATCTGAAACAGATGGAAACCTACAGGTGGTCTATCAGTATTGGTAAATAAATTAATAATAATAATAATAATAATAATAATAATATGTACCTGCATGGCTGCATAATATGTTGATTTCATGAATATAATATCGTACAGGAATAGCAATCGCTGCACTTCTAGTTTGGATTTTATTGGCGTGCAGTATTGTGATTAATTACTGTTCACACACAGCCTGGGCAAAATGCTATTTCTTTGGGTAAGCTAAATAATTACAATAAAATGAATTAGAACCCACAATATAAAAATTTTATATTATCTATAAGTATAATAATTATCATTGTCAAGAAATAAAATATAAAATAATATTTATCGTCATTATCATATATTATCATTTTATTGTGTATATAGATGTTTTGAATTATACGTGATTTTTTTTATCTAAATATTATAATATTCTCATTTTCTTCAATATTTTTTTTGTTTTTTATTTAGCTGCATGAGCATGATGAGATTAACTAGTCTAGTTCTTTGGATAGCAGCAATAGTGGGCCTGATTGTAGGCAGTAACTGTGAAGCAAACGTCTGTAGAACTCTATACGACGAACCTGCGTATGAGACGGTCACGAAATTAATGGATTCCTCGGGAATAACAAACGATCGAGGATTGTTTTTTTCATTCGTTTTTGGCAATGACACGTCTGCGACACCATTTAACGAAGTAGTCGAGTAATTAATACAAAACTATAAAAGATTATATTATTAAAAAAAATAAAAACGTATTATCGTTACGTATTATTAATCATTTGTCGGATTTTTGTTTAATTTAGATCGTGCAAAGCGAATCGTACGGCTTATACGACATTTAATCTAAATAAAGTGTTCAACGCGGACGCCAGTTCGGATTACGACAAATGGCCGGGGCTCATGGACGCTCTGGATAATCTTAAAACCAAAAAGGTCCGAGTAGAATTGGATGTAAACAGACCGCAACCGACATCCGATGCGTTGAAACCGATTGCCGAATCAACAAACTTGGACTTTCAGAAGTTCCGAAACCTCGTAAGATTTATTTGCTCGGAGTCATCTTACTATACAGTCGTCTACTAATTTTTACTTTACTATATAAATTTAAATAGTAATTAACGGTGCGAAATATATAAAGTACGAATAAAAAGAAGAATATAATTAACGATTCGTGTACAGGATAACACATAATATAATAATATATACTATTGTATATTAATTAATAATTAATTAATAAAAATATTATTATTAACGTGTCCGTTAGGTCAAATACTTATATACAAAATAATATAATTGCTTTCTATTATATACTTAATACCCTATAATTCAATTGGGAACATTAAAAATACAATAATAATAAATTAATAAATGATACTCATAATTTTATACGCGTCTAAAAATCTATTTTCAAATATTTATTTTTCAATTTCATTATATATCGTTAATTTTTCGAATATTAAAGATACACAATTTGTATTATCATTTATACAGATTTCGGCGTCTTCGTTGACTTATGGGCGGGCATCATTACTTCGCGATCAACTCAATGTACTTTTGACACAAACTGCAACTCTGTCCAATATGTATAAAACGACATTAAAACATGTAGTGGCTAACGTATCCGAATTAATTGAAAACGTGATAAGCCCGATGAATAAAAAAAAAGTGAGGAATTTTTATTTTTTATTTTTATAATGTACAGTGTCCTAGATCTATTTTTTTTTTTTTTTTTAATTACTATAGTTAATAATAGATAATGAACTATTATATCAACTTTATTAAATTTAATCATTCAATAAAAAAAATGCAAATACTCGTAAATATAACTCTTTAATTTTTAAGTTGCATGATATTGGAAAATAGCCAATTTATATAGTACGAGTATGATGTTTTTAACGTGTTGATCGAGATGTCGACTCTTAGGATTTTTTTCATTTATTGAAGAAATAATATTTCTGATATTCATTTTAAATTCTGAGCGAAGCGAAAAACGTATTGGTTTTACAATGATGTGTTTCTTTTTCCTTTTTTTTTATTATGTCTGTAGACATTTTTTCGAACATAAATAAATGCTCCATTTTTTTTGTAATTATTAATCATATTATAATTAATATGAAAAGTAAACTTAATATTACCTAAATCATAATACCTAGGTGATACCTAAGTAGTAATTTCTAAAATTCGATATTTATAATTAATGGAAAAATACAGATAACTATTAATATTAATAAATTAATGATATTGATAAAATAAATCTTACATTCTTACATGCCATGATAATGAAATAGGTAATGAATTATTATAAAATATTATGACGTTACAAATAAAACTTACTTAATAAATTTAAAAAATTCCTAAAAAACCTTGATTATATTAGGAAATTTACCTATTAAAATTATCATACAATTAATATGCTTCATAAACTGGCTATATTTTCAAATTTTATAGAACATAAAAATTAAAAAGTAATTTATATATAAGGATTAAATTTAAAAAAGTAAAAAAGTAATAAAGGTAATATTATAGTACCTATGATACATTTTTATATAACAATTTTTTTTTTTTAACTTTTAAAATTTTTAAATTTTTTACGAAGATATTACAATTAATAAATATAACTGGGGATACCGTTACTCTATACATTACTGTGAATGAGAAAATCTATTTGCTGTATATTATGTTACAGGATATGTTACTCTACCATTTAATATTAATGGAACTCGAAATGCAACCGTTGTCTGAATCGTTGAACCGAACTTGGGCAAATGCGTATACTAGAATTGAAAATTCCGATTTTGATCAAATATTAAGAAAGGTATATAGTTGCAGTTCGTAATGGTATTATAGTCGTATTGACCGTCGTACACGTTTATTTAAAACAATAAGCTATAAGTATACCCATAAATTATAAATTATTATTTTATGGTTTTTATGTAAAATGTTACGAGCGTCTTAAACATTTGCATATTATTAATTTATAATATACGAGTTGTATAATTATAATAAATCGACCATTTGATAAATTGAAACAATATATTTCTATTTTAATATAACTTAATATATATTTTATTAAATAAGTAAAATACTTACATTTCAGTTTTGTCCAAGTGTTGGATATTGGCATTTGTCCGAATATAATACTCGTATTTCAAGTTCAATATCAAGAAATAAAAATATATAAATAGTAATATAATAAATATGTAGAAAAATGGAATCCGTCAAATGGAATCTTCGTACTGTCTGGAATAATATTATTATAATTATTTTTACTTTCATATAGTTATTTATCCGGTTAATGTAGTTGTATGATCGATTAATACTCGCAATTCATGATAATTTATTAATTTATTTTGTCCAAGATACAAACTCTTTTCCTATATTTCTATTTCGATCGTTTGCAAACATAAATCATAGTATATAATATAATGTTATATACGTACACTATTACCTATAATATATAATATATAGTGCACATTTGTACGTTCTTAAATAAATAAATCGTATATTGTATAAAATGTATTTATCGGCCACGAGAGGTTTAGTTCTATTCAATTAATAATCATTGAGGTAACGTTATAATATTATATTTTAGAAGTGTGTTTTTGAAAATTGAAAAATAGCCTACAAAATATAATTTGTAACGACTAATTAAATAATAACCATTGTGATTATAGTTTTCACAATTAAAAAATAATACGCGTGTATGGACAATATTAATTTAATTATAAATCTAAAATTTTAGAATATGGCTCAGTACGTAAACAGCATTAGATGGTTGTTGGACAAATATAAGTCACATGTAACTGATACTGTACGAACGGAGGTCGCGTCATGTAGACCCGTGTGGAATGTGTACCGAATTGGAAGAGATTTAGTATGCAGACAAGCTTTGGATGCCTTAGTAAGTGGTTAACTAGATTGGTACTTAAAGAATGTCTTGTAATTTATTTTTCCGTCTTAATTTTCAGAATGGATTTTGGGTTATTTGTTTTTTTATTGCCATGTCCATTACCGCCGCAATACCAGTTATGAAAAACTTGAAAATATTTCATAAGTCCCCGTTAACTTCTATGTCTCTTTATACAATACCTTCGCCGCCTTCCATGGATTTAATGTGCACGAATAGTTAATTTTGAAAATGGCCATACGTTCGTTATGTAATATTGTAATAAGTATACCATCGTTTTAGATAATCTTAACGAACGATAGAAGATATATTTAGAATGATGTAATATTTGATTTGAATAAATGTTCTTTTCTAATTTTATTTATATCATGTAATACGCGTCGTATTTATATGGTGGTAGGTACCTACTCGACGTTATCGATCGTACATGATGTTTGTAATTATTGTTATATAGATACATTTGAAAATTATTATAATTTGTTTATCAAATACCTATCTACGTTCAGTTGAATTTTGTCTGTTGTATTACACTAAATTATAATATTATTACGACACAAAGTAGTGGGGTTTTAAAGTTTGTGTTACAATGCGTCGTATAGTGCACACGGTGTAACGGTGACGTACAATTATTATATCAAACTTTGAGAGTATTATTATTATTATTTGTGATACCATATACGATTTAATATTCATTTCGTCACATATGCTCCAATGCATTATTCATAAATAATCTTTGGGTAACGATATATTTTATGGAAGAAAATTAATTGTTAAAATAATGTTATTTATAACACTATGTATTATACTAACGCAGAAACGCGTGCAGAATTCCTTTCTTTTTTCTTTCTTCTTTTTTTTTTGAAAAAGATTTGCAGACATTTTTATTGAACGATTTTTACAATTTGTAATTTATTTAATCGGTCTGTCGTAAAAATATATAACTACCTAAGTTTCATGAAGTTCGTATATAACACGTTGAATTATAATAATAATAATAATAATATTAATACATTTATATAATGCATTATTTTAAAAATATCCATAATAGGACATTTTGGTTTTTAGTGAAAAGATAATACGAAATATTATATTGCAAGCATATACACATTATACGCGCATATATAAAGAATAAAATAACTAAAGATTTATAAATATTGAGAGAGCAATGTAATAAAGTTGACGTTGCGACTGTTAAAATTACAATGTGAAAAGCACAAAGAATAGCAATTTCTTGAAAGTTTTGTTTATTATAACAAATAACAAGACAATAATTACATATTCTTTGTATATATTTAAGACTATTTTATATTATATTATACGGTACATTGTCTCTAAAATATCAAATATCACAATTTAAAAATATTCTCAATAATAATAATAATAATAATAATAATAATAATAATAATAAT
>JAIUCT010000014.1:996394-1038158 GCA_021307375.1 Tetraneura akinire | reverse complement strand
AATAATAATAATAATAATAATAATAATAATAATAATAATAATAATAATAATAATAATAATAATAATAATAATAATAATAATAATAATAATAATAATAATAATAATAATAATAATAATAATAATAATAATAATAATAATAATATTACACCTTATTTATAAATTATTACAACTACAGTAGTAATACATACGTTTTATACTTTTCGTATACAAACAATATACAAAATCAAAGGTAATAAATTCTGTATGAAATATTATAATTATTATTTATATACCTTATTCCTCACACAATGCATCATTAAAAATTGATTTTATTTATAAGATTAAGGAATAATTCCCACATACCAGTTGTAATATAAATATTTTGTGAACTTGATTAATAGTATATATAATACATATATGATATATTCAATTTTAAGATCAAAAAGTTAACAAACAAAACTATGTACGATGTACCTACCTACATAACTAAGTTTTATAAACAGAATAATATATATATCCAATTTTAATATTATAATAATAAAAAAATGTAATTTTAGTAAAGAACTAACAATAATGCTTTTGCTATAACTATGTTTAAATATTTAACTGAACAAAAGCTGAATATACAATCTCTTTAAAACATAGAATTATAACTATTTGTTCTTTAAAGAAAACAAGTCATTGAAAGTTTTTTCTATCTTTTTAAATCTTTTTAGAAAACATTATATTGTAAAATGTTTTGCAAAAAAGGAAAACTTTACCTTTGAACACTGATTTCTCAGTTTCTTTACAAATATATTAAATTTAATCAGACTGTAAAAACATTTACAACAAAATTTTTCTAAACAATACGTATTATTTTAATAGTTATTGTTTATTTTTAATTAGCCATTAAAAATAAATTTCAAAAAATTATATTTCCATGAAAATATTAAAAAGTTAATAATATATTTTTAATATAAAAACGTCAATGATTCGAGTTTAAAAACATAATTAATATTTTGTATTATTAACCACAATAATAAATATTTCTGTTCAATTTAAATAATGTCCATCTTAAAATATAAATAAATATTTTTAATTTATGCTTTATAAATTATTTTGTAATTAATAATATAGACATAATAAAACTAGGTAATGAACATACACATAGAAATAGCACGAGTATAATATTTATATAAGTAGTGAATAATTTATTGATATCTATTTATACAAATTTCTTATTCATAATATTTAATAAATATGCATTATTAATCACTTTAAATAAATGTCTGAATACATACTTTAAATATTTTATATATATTGGTTTTAAAATAATAAAATGATGTGTCTTTTTTATGTCCATAACACTTTTCGGCCAGAATTCCGATTTTCACGAATTGCATATTTCTAGTAGAAAAGTGGATGTAGTTGGTACTTCATTTAGGTCATTTTTTAAATTTTTCAAAATTGAACTTATTCTATAGGTTAAAATTACCAAAAAATGACGAAAATATGGTATTTTTCACGGAAACTGAAATTTTGACGAAATCGATATTAATATTTTACAATAATTTAGGTAATATTAAACATAAAGAATTTTATTTGATATTCACGAAGGTACTATATTATATAATATATATAGTATATTATAATTATATATGTGATAAAATTTTGAAACCGTTACGTTAGTTTTTCTACAAAATATAGAACTTTGAATATTTTCTATAATTCTCATTTTTATATCTATAATGTTTGATCAAATTGGCAATTTTAAGATTTAAGGTCTGAATATTTTATTGGAGCTTTACTACATATTGATTAACTTAGTTACAAAATAATTTAAAAATTTCGAGTCTTAATTTTTTTTTATAGCGGTTTAAACTTGATATTTTTAATATAATCGAGAAAATCTAATAATCCATATAAGAATTCTTATTATTTATTTCTCAATTTTTTTAAAATAATGATTAATAAAAAAAAAACAACATTTTGAAAAAATATACACTTATATATTGGTTAAAAATTTGAAAATTTGATTGAATCATAAATACATATTGCTTATTTATCAGTGCCAAATTATTGGCTCATTCTTTTCTTATTTTAATATTAATATATTTAATAAAAATGAAATGTATATTTATTATTTATAGATATTTTTTAATGATTGTATACATACGATTTTTTTTTAAATATTAACATTTTTTAATTTTAAAATATTATAATAATAATTATTAAATAATTCGAATTTTAACGTAGTTTAAATATAATAGTGGATATTAAATGTTCAAAACATTGTACAAAACAACAAGAGTATAATAGCAATAACATAACCTACGAAATATTATAAACTATTCTCAAGTCAATAAACAATAATATTTATCGAAAATATACTATATATGCTATCTAAGTATTACTAAAAACTATAGTAGTTTAGTGTAAAGACCTGTATAGTGATTAAATTTTAA
This sequence comes from Tetraneura akinire, assembly GCA_021307375.1. NCBI lineage: Eukaryota > Metazoa > Arthropoda > Insecta > Hemiptera > Aphididae > Tetraneura > Tetraneura akinire. The sequence continues at coordinate 1,035,732 of JAIUCT010000014.1, read as the reverse complement.
AAAAAAATATATTATATTTTGTTTCTGTATACACTGTATATGTGCAGGGAAAATCAATACTTCTCAATTGTTAAATTTCATTTCAAGCATCATCCCATTAATAAATAATATTATAAGCCACTAAAACTAATATAAGTTATAATAAATATTATATCGTTATAAAAGTTATATTTGACCATTAATTAAATTTATAATATTTTCATTGTTTTAATATTATAATGAAATATTATAAAATTTCGATAATTTAATGGTTTTATAAAAAAATCGTATTTACTTAAATTATCTCATAGTAATAATTTGAATATTTAACCTCTTCTAAGTTAACAAATAAATTGTTGTATTTTTTTTTTTTTTTTTTAATTTAAAAATGAATAGCCTGTTGTATAATATTATTAGGTACCAGTATAAATTTTACATAATATAACTCTTTCACCATTTTAATTGCCCATAAAATTATTTTATACAAACACATTTTAGTAATAAAAAAGGAATTAGTATTTTAATGTATTTCATTGTTATTGTTAATTTAAATAAATATTTTTATTATTATTATATTTTTTCATTTTTATTTTGTTAAATTAACTCAATTATCCAATTTTACCCCATAATATAATGTGGTTTTATTTTATTATGTATAGGATTTTAGTTTTTACTGAAATGGGATTTTATAAGTTTTGTCTTTTTCTAACTAATAATAAATAAATAATATCAAGTTGATAATCTCAAATAATAATATATTATTTAATGGAATAATGATACATAATATAAAATATGATACACATTCATTGGAAATTAACATCATTAATAAGTATATTTGTTATTTGCAACTATATAATATGCCTACTCGATTTGTTTGTTTTTTTTTTAAATGTGCCATCAAATTTAATGTTAAATAATGTCAATTAAATTTATATAACAACGTTAAAATCCAAAACATATTTTTACCATAAAACAATTTAATAATAATTTACATATATTTTTATATTTAGTTATGGTCATTATTAATATAATTTATGATAAAATATGATAATACTTAAATATTATCTTGATAAATTATAATTATATATTTTTAAGACATAATATCCTATGTTTATTATCTTTAAGTTTATATTTATTTTGAAATTGAAATCAATTCAATTTCAAAAAACTTGGTCAACCATAAATTAATGGAAAAAATGTAATTTTTACATTTTTTTTCTTTGGAAAATATCTTACTTTATTATTATTATTTTTTTTTAAGACAATAAAATAAATATATTTTTTCTCATATGTTATTGTTTTGGATTAGAATTAGGAGTAGAGATTTACTATATTACGTATAAGGTATAAGAACCAAATAATATAGGTAATAGGTAAAAAATAGATATTTCCAATAAAATCGAATAGTACTTAGACTCGTATTTTATTCTCATTTTGATTTCAAGATACGTATAGGTATAATGTTTACAAAAAGTTTTCCTCATATTATTTAATGAATTTGTATACTCCTGAGCATGGATTTTCTAGCAATATTATTACTCTTTTAACTTAAACAAACATTATGTTATATTATGGTTGATAGTTTAATACATCATGAAAACTCTTGAACCATAAATGGTTTTTGAAAATTAAACGCTGTTCAGTGCGTTATTAACGACTCGATCAATCATCCAGTAGAACTAAATCAATTTCAATACCTAAGTAATTTAAAGTTACCTAAATATTATTACGAGATATTCGTCGATATTAATAAATTGTAGTATTGAATTGTATTAATCAGATAACAATGCAAAATATATTTAAAATATATTTGACACTTGCGACTATAATATTTACGGTCATATGAAATTTTAATTGATTAACCGTAGTATTAGAGTATTAACCGCCTATTTACCAATAGATTTTGACGTATTTCGTTATTTATTATTTATTAAAAACATTTAATTTGACGAATTCGTTTGACTATTTGTGTTTACCATTCACAATATTATATCATAATTTATAATAATTTGATGACATATATTTTGCCGCGGTTATGATTCAAACGATATTAATATAATAAGACGTAGAAGATAATTAAATTTTTTTTTCCACGGTTTCTTCGTCTAAATAATAGTTATACAGTCCATAAAGTCCTTAACGTCAGATAACCGCGGTAAGGATTTTGGCCAAAGGACAAGTACTGATATTGTGTTAACGGTACAATAACAATATAATATAATATATTATTATACGAACTATAAAACGTCGACAATCCGGAAACAGTGCGGAGGCCCAGTGGTGTATTTAAATTTTGTCGTGGTGGGGGGGGGGAAGAGTATCGGAATATATTAAATTGAGGTTAGGTAAAAAACAATCTTATTTTTCGATAAATGTAACTTGAAAAAAGGCCAAAAGGGATTTATTCCTCATATCTCCCCCGTAAATACGCCACTGGTGCGCGGACATAATATTATAACATATTATTATTATTATATTATTCGACCGTAATTAATTGTCGCGTTTTTTATGACGGGTGTGGGTTTTCGGCGTAAAAATTCCAAGTCCACGATAAGTATAATATAATTATTATTATTATACCGGACAATAAACTATAACGTGTTGCCTTTATCGCGATTCACTAAAAATTCATCACTGGCCATTTGCATATTTTATACTATTTTTATATCCGTTTATTAGTTTAAATGGTAAACGCGTAATTTTATAATAACGGTTATTTAAAAAAAAAAAAATTTTTACTTTTTGGTCATAAATCGAATTTATGATATTTTCATCGTATGTATTATTAGTAAATGCGTATTACTCAATGTAAAGCACGTATTTTAAAAATATCGATTTTTAAACAGTACCAGCTGCTCGACCGTTGTTTAAAATATAAAAGCGTTTAAAACGTATAATATAACGATAATGAAACGGTGCGCGTATAGGAAAAAAAGAATCGTATGTTTGACAAACAAAAAAATAATAGTAATCGATATTATATGTTTTAAATTACGATTTACGATTTTACTTTTCTCTCGTCGTTTGCTTCATTTCGCGTATACCTGCACCGTGGTTACACCACACGAACGATTAAAACGCGTTCGATTGAACACGTTTCATTTTCAAATAAAGAATAACATTGTTATATTATACTTCGAGTCTTACAAAGCGACGACGACAATGATGGATCGAATCGTTTAAGGAAAATCTTTGTGCCGTTTAATGGCTTATCTACTTATTATAGTTACAAAATAAATATATTTTACGAGTATCTAAGTTCATTATTCGTTTATGAACTTTGAGAACAAATATAAACACTGTAATATTTTAAATAAAAAAATTGATGAACTTAAAAAATATATTCCAAAGTATCACGAACGTGAATCTAGAAATTGGGTAAGAATTGATAATAAAAGTTGCAATAACGGGAGATAATCGGGTATGAGATTTTAATAAATTAATATAATTATCATCTCTACATAGGTATAATAATTAATAATATATTATGATGTGAAATATGCATAGAATAAAAATTTAATGTAACGCCAATAACAGATAGCAGTACCTACACCTACCATAACTTTGCCATCGTTCTCTGAAAATTGCGCACATAAGTACTCAGCTTACGAAATAATTACGATTTATTAAATACACTTTTTAATTATTTCCGATCACAATGATTACTTTAAAAACTTAAAAATAATTCAATATTGTAATTATTCTTCCATGAGTTCCATTGAATCCATAAGTACTAATTTGTTTACAATATTAATATTGTTAGAGGCCGGAATTATATTCTTTTACATATTTCTTTTAAGTCTATGCGGTCAAATGAGTGTTTGAAATCTTTGGAAATCGTGAAACGTACAAATCAATGGCAAAATTTTTATTGCATATTTAGGAATATCTCAAGCTAAAAGAATAGTAGAAAATATATCGATTAATTTGATTGATTTTCGTTATTTGGTATCGTTTAACAACAAATATAAATGGCCGTTATGTGGTGAATTTATTGATTTGGATATAGAACAAAATTTAGTGGTCAACTGTTTTCAAAAATTTTGTCAAGTTAAAATTTTTTCTATTTCTATTTTTAAAACTAGTTATATAAGCTTTTTTTATATTGTACTTTATTATTTTTTATATAAAAGCATATTTTTAATTTAACATAAAATGATTTTTTTGCATATTTTATAATGATTTTTAATGAATATTAGAAGAATATTTTGAATCTTTTAACAGAATATTAGCATTTAATTTTGACTATTTTAAGAAAATATTATTCCTGCCTCTACTTATTATGTTAATATGTTCTAATATATCCAAAAGAATTCTTTATATAAATTAAAATATTCTTATTAGTTAATATACATAAATTATCATCTATCGAAAACCGAAAGAATTTCCACCATCAGTATCGACTATCGAGTCGGCTTTTACTTTTGTTTCTTCTGTGACTTATTGTAAATTTCTAAGTAGATACCTAATAATAGTAGAACGCGGTCGTTCCTTTTATGAACTCTATTATAATAACCACAATTTTTATATTATTACTTTGTTTTTAAATTTAAATATGAACTTAATTAGGAAATAATTTTAGTCGCTTACAGTTAAAAAAGTAATTTTACAATTACGTATAGGTTCATAAAAAGTTTACAAAAATATGGTGATGAGTAGACTAGTGAAAATAAAAACGATTTTTTTCTCATTTTATCACCTGACCAATTCGGATAAGTAATAAAATAATAAATCCTTAATTCCCTCGTGACGAAACCAATTACACAATTTTGATCCCAAGCCATCGCAGTATCGCACGTACACCGTAACATTTTCTAAAATATCGTTATATCGATACCAACTACCAGAATACCAAGTTGATTCGCAATCATCTACCGCGGTCACATTGTACATATTTAATACCTAATATTGTACCGTAATCGAAAAATCAATTATTGTTTAACTAATTTCACGCGATTCGTTTCTCGAGCACATCCAATCCAATTTCGGAAGTGAAACGAAATAAATCGTTTTTTTTTTTTACTTATATACCTTAACTTTATCGTTTTATTTCATAATAGTTTGTGTGATTTTATATAAGTTTACGGGAACGTACAAAATTCACAATAAACGTATTATAATTTTATGCGCTAAACAGTGACCATAATAATATAAAATAGTAGGTTGTAGGTATAATATAGAATGGAAAGAAAATAACAATAATATTATTGTTTAACGCGCACAAGTGTTCGATAATTCATTTCCGTTTGTTCGTATCGAAAAAAATTTCAACAAGACGTAACCCTTAAACCCGCGTGCGTTTATACTCTTATAGTGAATTATTAAATTTACAACGATTTCATCGTTTTTGTACAATACGTTCATCGTGTCGGAAAATAGTCGAATCTATGAATAATACATTATCTTGTGGAATATCATTATTTTGCGGTTCGTATGAATAATAGCATATAATAATTGGTAATATTATATAGACAAATATCATACGCGGAAGGGGCAAATTCATTTGCACGCGTGTTTACCGATAATAATTATAAATTATAATTCGTCAACTATATTCAACACATAAAAATGTATTACCTATACGAAAATAATAATAACCGTATACAAAATTAGATCACAATAATATACGTACGTACATTCGACATTATTTTCGAAGTCAGCGTGACCTGTAAACGATATTTTTATTATTATTTTTTTTTTATATGTATATTAATTGTTTACTTTGGAATGGTACGCGTTTCATTTCACATGCATATAATATTATATTATTATTAATATTTATTTTTAGATTTTCAAAAACGCAAATGTAGTAACCGCATTATATTATTGTAAACTGTACAATATTGAAAATTGTATACGCATATAATATTATATTATATAGGTATGTAGGTACACACAAAAGCTCGTGGATGTATTTAGGGCCAAAGGGTCGTCTAAGGATTCAACTATCCCTTTCATAGAAAAGTCGTATTAATTATTAATATTATATTAGAGGTTTAAAAATATGAATTTATTATAAAGATTATTATTATTATTTTTTTTTTTTTCGTACACGCGCTGCACGTTTTTTATATTATACGAGTATTATAAAGTTTACGTTCAATCAAACCTCTCTCGCACAAAACGGATTCTGGCTAGGTACGTCAAAAGCCATAATAGGTATTATAGTTGTCTATGTATATGTGGTTTTGGGAAGTCGAATAATACTTTTTGTACTATACCGCATTCACAGGTTAACTTATCTATACCTACGAAGGTACCCTACTCTCACGGTATATTGTGCATAATTCGTTTTGTAGGTACATCGCGCATTGTTGTATATTTGAATGTTCCGTAGTATTTCCGTTTTGAACTTATGCAACGGTCGGAAACGCATGACGCAGTGGACATAAAATAGGTATTAATAACGCCATCGTGCGATAACTGATACCGGACCGGAAGTAAGACGCGAGATAACTCGACAACAATATTAAATATTAATACAATAAATAATAATACCGCATGATATTACTGGATGACGACGTTATGAATTTATCGACCTCGCTTGACCCGTTGACGGGACGCTACGAGTGACGGACGTGACCTTGGAAGAACGAGTGGGGAGATGGATTTACGATAACATTATAATATTAATAATATACTCGTATTATTACAATAATGTTGCTGGTTGTGCACACGAACAGTCGCGCGTCATCGGATCACCATCATGGACGTCAAATTATTGCAAACGATATTCGTGCATTGTTGTTGCACCGCCGTCGTTATGACCGCGGTTCTGTCAACGCCAGCCGCCGCGGTCGGCGATGACGGCAGAGCAGCCGCCGCCGTGACTAGTACCGTCAAACGTAGCCACTCGCAATGTCCGGAAGACGGATGCACCACGGCCAAGTTGCAGTGTCCACACGATCCGGACGCCTGCCCGCTAGGCTTGGTACCGGACGGGTGTGGATGTTGCCCATACGGCGTGTGTGGCCTGGGTGAATCTCAAGAATGCAACGCAGCCGATCGGCCGTGCGCCAACAATTTGGACTGCGTCAAGATGGTTAGTTATAAATACGTACACACATAATAAATATTATAATATATTCATAATAATAATGTTTATTCGATCGTATTATTATTATTATTAAAAATAAAAAATATAATTCATATAGAACACGTGGCAGTGATATGAAACTATATTAAATTATATTTCGAACTTTTTGTTTTTTATATATTCAACGAACAAAATATTTTCCCATCAGTATTTATAAATATTTTTACCGTATGAGCATAGACGGAACTATATAGAACAAGTGGGTGCTAATGACCAAAACCTCCCTCCTATGGTTGCGCCATGTTTATATTATAATATTATATTTTAAAGCACTCGTGTATAACGATAAGATCATAGGTGTTGTTATTATTATTTTTTTTCTGTATCGTATCTTGTTTCTGGTTGAACGTTTATATTGTAATATACGTGGTAATCGGCAAGTGGTAACGCGTGAATCATTAGTGCGTTACCTAGGTACTTATATATATATATTATTATATTATGTATTGAAGATAACGTATACCATAGTTATAGTATATGTTAGTATAACCATATATATATATATAGAATATTATAATATGTGTAGATAATGCGACGTTATACGTACAAATCCCTTACTTCGAACCTTCATTTTCACACAAGCCATTATCGACGACTTATATAAAAAAAAAAAAAATTTTTGCGTAAACACAGTGATCGAAATACGTGTTACAAAAAGTGATCGAATGATGTTGAATAAAACTCGTGATTATTATTCTTATAGGTATTAGGTACACATATATAGTTCCGTTTCACCGTTTGATTAGTAATCAAATACCAAATGTCCGTCATCACCGTCTGTATATTTTATATACTTACGTTGCTAGTAGTATACGTACACACACACCGTGAAAATATTAATGAATTTTTGCTTATATATTACACATGTGTAGCGTCCTCTTAATAACAAATGTTGGACTGTTATAATTTGATAAATTCCGAAGTCTAAGATAACATTCAGACGTTTATAAATCTATTATAAAGTTTGAAAAACATCAATTCAAAATGACTTCGTCAGCTTCGTCTAATTATATAAATTATAATACTTATCCTTTTTTTTTTTTTATATAAAAATTTCAAACAATAATATAGTTGGAAAAAAAGTTAAAAATTAAAAATTATTATTATTGATCTCTTTTATTTAAATTTTAAATAATTTTAATGAAACCGAGAACCGAAAAATATTGGAAACTGTTAGTATGTACATTATAAATTTATAATATTATACGATACGTCATACTACTGAGTGAATAATGGAGCTACATATCTACCAAATACTTTTTTCCTCGAGGCACATTAATAATATTGTTATTTCAACTTTAACTGTTAACTTACAGCGTATACAATTTTTAACAAATAATCAATTTCTTTTTTTTATGCGTGTAAAATTATATACCTAACTCACTATTTTATTTTGTGAATAAAAATATGACTTTTGTGAAACACTATGATATATATATATATATATATATACATATTACATATCTGCAGAGGCGGTTTAAGTGTATAATTTTTGGTGCATTATACCAACAACGTTTTGATGTGATGGACTGATGAGTAGTACTTTTTGAAGGAAATTATAATATAGAAAATCTTAGTTTTTACTGATACAATTTAAATTGAATAGATAATTATAAACGTTTAATTTATCGCATTTCATACCTACTTAAAACTTTAGCGCAATAAAAAATTAATTAAAAATAGTATTTTTTGTGATTGGTTTTTTGTTTTCATGTAGGTACCTTGTACCAATATGTAAAAAATGTTCAAACCGCTTCTGTAAAACGATAGAAACTAGGATTCACATAATAATATGAGTAAATAGTAAATACATATTTATTTTTACGTTCTAAACATACGAATAAATTAATAGGTATAATATATTCTTATTGCAAAGATTTAGATATTGATACACTATAATAATAAATACAATTTTTATCGGTCAATAAAATATCTAATAACTTAACAATAATATATAAATATACATAATTTATAGAATATATAAGTACCAAAATCACTCTCGCAATTATAACTACATTATATTTAGTATATAGAATTATACGGTAGTTATTGATTATTTATTATTACTATATTCGATAACTCATATTTTCATAATCTAACATTAAGTACCTATAAGTGTAATAGTATATCTAAAAGTGTTATAATTCAATATTTTGATAATATAAATTATCATTATATAATATCTTCCTGCCCTGCCACCCACGTTCGGATACCTATTATATATTATACGATTATAATAAATAATAATATTATTTCGTATACTTCAAAAACCGATAATTTAACAATTAATCGCGTATCAAGTTTAGTGCATCGTGCAGTATATTCGCCTTTAAACGTAATTTCATCCTTTTTCGTTCGAGATTTTAAGTACATTATTATATTATAAATTATATATTATATATAATAATGGTGTCATCACGATGGAGTTTTTGAGTGCGTATACTTATATATAGTAATGTAATTCCGCCACTACTTCCGATGGTATGCTCATATTTACGAGTATATATTATACATACAGGGTGTCCCAGATAAGTATCATTAAAAAAAAATTAAAATTTTTTAATGTCTTTTTTTTAATCATTTTAGTCAAGTAGCGGACTATAATAATACTCGTATTATCTTTATTTTTAGATTAAATCTTTTTGTAGAAAAAAAAAAAGAAAATAACTAATTATTATTTTACGTTATGTGAAATTTTAATACGGTTAATTTAACCGATACATTTTCTAATTTCATTAAGCTAGTAATTTTTAGGAATTTATTTTCATTGTTTGGGGAATAATATTACAGACGTAATATTTTACACAATTATAAATATGTAATTCTATATTTCTATTATATCGTGAAATGCAAAACTTGAATTATCAATATTACATCATGATAAATGTCATTAAATGACACCTAAATATTAACTCGAAGAATTATAGGAAATAGGAATCAATAATAAATTATTATTATTATAGATTTGACAAAATAATAATAAATATCATGATAATAAATATAGGTAATAGATTAAATATTGACGTAAATAAATATCGCATTTTTGCGAAAAATTAAAAATAAATTATACGTATTTAAAAAAAAACGACATTAAAAATCTCAATTTTGCGCGAAAATGTAATTAGGTACCTAGTAAATTGATTTGGAACACCCTGTATACATAAAAAATTGTGTATATAAAATCACAATGTATAGGTACATACTATACGTGCACTACAACGCGTACGCGGATTCGCAGTTCAAATGTAAACAGGATATACTCGTACTAATACGATTTACAGACGATTTTTGAATGACATACGTATAATATGTATAATCGCGTAAGCTCTGTTTTATGTATTATTGTATTAAAGGTCACCGCGTTTCGTCTCGAGAATTTTAGTATCGAAGTTTGTTTCGGTGATTAATGTTTATACACAATAGTATTATTATATTATTACTATTATTGTATACGGCATGTAATATACGAGTGCATCGTCGTCGTGTATGTCATATTATACAAATTATATTCTATTTCTACAATAGTATTATAATACGTATATATGTATGTATTATAGTATTATTATATCAAGTATGTATTGATTTCGCGACTATTTTATTCAAATTTTGTTTGTTTGGCTTTTATTATATTTTGTTCGTATCCCTTTTCTTCTATAATTTCATTATATTTCCTTCTGGAAAAAAAAACTTAATTCCATATAGTCTCTGTATATATAATATTATACAATATAATTAATGTTCCTCGTATAATACGTAGGTTTTAAATTCGTTCGCATCAGACTCGGATTATTATTGCGCAACTATCGCTATTATCTAGAACCCAATAAGCCCAGTATGGCAGTATATTTTATGACAATACCACATAATATATAATATTATACAATATTATAATATATAGTCGGTGGCGGACTGAAGCCAAAAAGTACAACCGGAATTTAGTGGCCATGTTACGAATTTTAGAAATTACAAGTACAAAACTACATAACAGTACAACTATACTGTACTAGTATAAGTATAATAAAAACCTATACCTATATGAGAAACCAAAAAAATTTAATTTTTAAATTTTATAGTTATAAATTTATTAATATACAATTATACAACCATTATACATATTAAATTTTCTATTCGTATTTCATAATTAAATAAATAATAATAATATATTATAAGTTATACTTGACTTTAACAAAATTATTACTAATAATTATTGTCAGTCTCAGTATTACCTATAAAATATAATTTTACAAACTACATTCGAAGAGAAATGACTATTATATTTTCATATAGAGTAAGAGTAAAAATAACTGATATATCTACCTATTACTTATTGAAATTTAAATTTTTATCCTGAAATATTTAAATAATATTAACTGTAATAATTCATAAAATAGTACAGTTACTATTTTGAAAAATAATTGTATTGTCACTTAATAATACCGCAGTAAATGAGATAAAACAAAAATTTAATATTCAAATAGGATACGCATAATTAAAATTAAAAAATTAAAAGTAGGCGTAGTGAATCACTCTGTATATATGTACCGTGTGTAAAACCGTTAGGATTTATATAGTGGCGAGATAGGAATAAAACTCTAAGTTGTATACGAAATAGCATATATTTATTTTTACTCGTTTAATATTTTCTACTTAAGTACTTACATAGACCGGAGGCATTTTTTAGAAAGTGGGCAACGATGATGCGGTGGGCTCCAGGCAATAAATTTACAAGACATATCGTACTGATTGTTTTTTATTCGTCTTTTTGATATTGGCCGATGATAGTGATGGCAGAACTTTGATATACATGGGATATTATGGTGAAGGGATGGAAATAAAAACTGGAGCTCCAGGGCGCCGAAAATATATATTATATATACGATGTATTATGTATATATTTATATAAACGTCTAAACATAAAGATTCCTGCGTATATATATTTCTGTTTTGAATTTTAAATAGTCATATGTCGAGTAAAGAATATTATTATTTACACAACGGTTTGTATCAATGCATATATAATATTATAATAATATATTATACATTTAATATACGTACGTCACGAACATCAGATATCACAATAACAATTATTATGCGAACTGTTAAACAAATTAATACAATATTATAATAATTATTAAAGTGTCACAAATTATTCGATTTTATATACGTTTAACGCTCGTAATTTTAAGATTAATCACTTTATTGTGCGTCTTTATATCGTTGATTTATGAAAATGGTGTTTGAAATGAACTATATACTTATATGTTATATGTTATAGTTATATAATATATAATACGCACAAATCGAGTTTAATTTCCGGATAATACACTCGCGGTGATAGATCCGAACAGTAATATACCGCGGTATATAGATACAGCAAAGAGTTGTAATTTCATCGTATATTTAAACCCTGTAATTTGGGGATAAAGGGCTAGACTCCTTATATTTATTATACGTATAATGTATATATATATATATATTACATAGTATTTGTAGTACGTATATATACCATATAATACGCGTGTTATATCTTCCAAATGTTATAACGAATTTTGACAATAATTCAATTAATAATATATTAAAATTTACAGCGAAAATATATATTGTATATTTATATATAAATGAAGAATTCAGGAAACTATATTATAGCCGTCCCTCGCATCTATTAAATATATAATGTCCGAGTTTTACACTCCTGTGCGTGATAAACATGCAAACGAAAGAATACTATTGTTGAATACCCGCTACGAACTCTATTTTCACTCCTCTAGCTATAGGCTCTAAGGCTATATAAACTTACCCAATTTAGATATAAAATGGGTACTATACCTATTGTCTATTATACGGATGCGTGTAACAAATTTTAAGTATATATAAATAATTCATAGATGCGTATATTTTATTAATTATTTAAGAATAGCATTTGTTAAAAAAATTTATATGTATATAAATACGTATATTACTATAGGTACATTTCTATAGTATATAGGTACATTGTAAAAATTTTAGAATTAGAAAATTAAAAAAAACTACTAGATTTTAACTTTGAAATTTTTGTAAATGCATACTTATGTAATAATAGTCATTAATATTTAATAACGAATTAAAAAGATAAAGTTAATTTTAAATTGACTTATTTTTTAAATATTAATTTAATATTTTAATAATAACGAATTACTATTATACTAATTAATTAGTTAATTTCAATCAGTTAAATTAATTTATAAATTATATTTAAATGTTATTTTCAATCTCAATCGAATATTTTTCATACCTACATGTTAATTTTAAATAAATCATATTTAAAAAATAAATTAAATTGAGATTATTATATATATATTATATTTTTTAAATTTAGTTAGGTACATTTTATGAACATAGGTATAATTTAAATGTCATAACTTAAATAACTTTAAATTTTATTTTCCATTAATTTATTAACCGAATAAAAATTTACAAATATCTATACCTAAGTAGACAATAAACATCAAAATATATAATATTATAAGTTTATAACTCATATAATGTAATCATAATTCATAAGTATATATTCAAATACTATGCTAATACTTATGTACCAATTTGCAATTTCATTATTTTTGAGGCCTCGTCTATTGATTTTACTCGGAATCGCAAATCCTTTATAAACTCAGTGATGCGTTTCGGTTTTTAGCACTATAAAATTCGATCGATTGAAGTACAGACAGTATAGGAATGTATTACTAGAAAATACTCATTTTTTTACAACGATAAATACACGTCATGTTTCGCATCTTAACGAAAAGTATTTTAAATACATATTTTATATATATAAGGTATATTATAAATTTCTCATTTTGATGTCTAAATCCGACGATGCATTAATATATTTCGAGAAAAAAATAAAGCTCCCATAAGTTACATTACAAATTTACAACTATATATATATAATGTATAAGTACTTATAGTACATATAGTATATGTACTTACACGTATTGACTTTTGTACAATTATAAAACTAAAAAAATGTTCATATTAAAAAATAAAAAATACAGATAGAATTACATAAGTATTTGTAAAGTTCAAGCCAAACACGCGAATTCTTTCATTGGCACCTTCACTTCTAACATTTTGGATAACGCTTGTCTATCGCTAGAGTAATAATATGTATTGAACGCATTTCTGTCAATTATTGTCGCTTGTAATCTTAAAACATGTAAGAAATAAAAATAAATTAATTGTAGATTTTACATATCTTTGTTTCATGGTGATTTTATAATATAAATACAAAAATACCAGTAGGTAATCAAAAATTTAACATTTGAAAAAAACTATTACTACAAAAACAAATTATAAATAATTTTAAGTATTTTTATAATGATATAAATAATACAATGTGATCTTACATATTTTAATATGAATTTGAAATAATTGTTATATTTTTATTATTTTAGTCAATTAATTATAAAATAAACATTCACGTTTCTATTTATTTATTTTATAAATATTTAAACCTTATTAGTTATTATTATAGTATTAGGTATAGTATAACCGTGTCACTTTAAAAAATGTAATTTAAAAGAAAAAAAATTACTTTGTTTTTTATAATATGCATAATTAATAAAATTAAAACTTGATTTTATATTATATAAAGGACGATATGATTTATACATTTTGTATTCATTGCCTCATTAGTTTATTATAATAATTATTTAATCTACAATCTTTTTGTTTTACCTCATCAAGGAAAACACTGGAACTAGTACAATAATTCACCGATGCGTGTGCAAAGAAAAAGAATTTATTTGTGGATCTGATAATAAGACATATTCTAATGAATGTCAATTAAACGAGGTGGCTGCCAATCTTGGTACTAATGGATCGCTCTGGGTACAATATTTGGGACCGTGTCAATCGGGTAAATAAAAAATATTGCAAGAAAAAAATAATGTCCAATATTTACAAAAAAAAAAAAAAAAAAAAAAAAAATGTAGGTACATAAACAATATATAATGGAGGCGACAATATTTTCCGTTTTATAGATAAGTGCAAATTTATTATTGTTTATGAATATTATTCATTTCTCATAATATTTATTATATTTCTCCGTCATTGCCATAAAAAATAATCAGTGTTTGAATTAAGAAGCGTACCTATATAGAATAAAATGGACAATATCATAAACATAATAGATATACCTACTATTTATTTTTATTTATTATTTTAAAGAACAATTTTTTCGATCTACAAAGTATTAATTTTAATTTAAAAGACAGAACTGCAATTAAATCTAGAAAATTCTTCATCTTCATAAAATTGTATTATCCAGTGATATTGGGTATTTAGATCACATAAGTCCGTTGAAAAGTTATTATTAAATTAATTAAACATTTTCAAATTATTTCAATTCGTTTAATTTATAATATTGAATTAAAAAAAAAATAAATATTAATATTATTTTTTATTAAATTTAGATTAAAAATATTTTATACACATGCAATAATTATGAAAACTTCATAAGCAGATACATATTATTATACCATATGAAGATAATAAATTATTTTATGTCACAATAATATCACCTGAGGCGTCTTTGTGGGGGTTGATGGGGCGATCGCCCCCGTGACTCGAAACTCCATTCCGCAATTATTACAATATTCACTATATTAATTTACTATTATTACTAATATTAATTATTAGGTAGGTACCAATTTAGATATAATATTCCTGTTGGCTATTCAATATTCATATCCATTATTATATTACATTTAATTTTATTACAGACAATTTTATTATACCTGTATATAGGTAGGAATATCTAGTGCTAATGACTTATATACGATTTAACGATTTAACAATTATAATACCTACTTGTTATATTTGAGTATTAAAATAGGTCAAAATAAGTGAAGTGCTAATAAACAGTGCTCAATCATCTCTCATTAATTATACACACATTTATGAAATTGAATAATCAATAGGTAGCAATTATTATTATAATATGTAATGTATGTATATATATATAGGTACACAATAATATCCTGTATATCAACGTTAATGTATAGATAATTACTTATTTAATTAGGTACTATTTTTTTTTTTTTTTTTTTCTGTGAGAATCTTTTTAGTTCCTGTGATTAGGTCAGTTCCGAAAAATTTGTCTGGATCCATCGGACAACCTATAGTATTCGATTGTGAAGTTAAAGGATATCCAGTGCCCAGTATTAACTGGCAATTTACAGACACGCACGGTATTGTTAAGTGGTTACCAGGTATGTGAACTTAATTTTTTTTTTATTTTAAAGTTTAATTTAATAATTTATAAAAATTAATTAATACAATTTAGGTATATATTATAATGATATAATAATTATAAAATTTTATAATGAATAGCATTTGGTCACTAGCCACCATAAATACCCGTGTCCTTTTACTTAACAAGTATCAGCCGAGTTCTAGAATCATTTGATTTTTAATATTGACCTAGGTATTTTACTTAATATTCTTCTTCTGTCTAAATAGTAAATTCACTAAAAAATTTTAGATTTAAAAGAAAAAGTAATCACAATATGAATGAAATTTTCATTATTATGCAAAATATTAAAACGATAAAATTGTTACCGCATAAAATTTTGATCACTTAGGTATGTCTTATACGTTATATGTACCTACCTATTGCAAAGAAATCATCAAAAAGTGATCGAATTCATTTTGAATTGCCTATTGTAATAGACAACCACTTTTCCAATTAATTTTCCATGTCATAGTCAATAGTCCCATTCGAATCGTCATGATAACTATAATAGATAGGTATTAAATTTACATTTTCGTGTATTAGGAGACGATTCGTTAATAGCAATACAAACCCGAGGAGGACCAGACCGTTTAACAGTGACTTCGTGGGTACAAATCATGGAGTTTAAATCTAACCACGCCGGAAATTACACGTGTCTGGGTGTTAATTCATTGGATACGGTTACGGCATCAGCAATATTGGACATGAGACAAATGACATAATGTTTATAATACAAATATCTATATAACTACTTAGGTACTAAATATACAAATAATTAATTAATAAGAAAATTAAGGAACATAAAGTAACTTTACAATATATTAAAGTGTTATATTTTTACAACCAAATGTATAAATATAAAATTAATGTACCTATGTGCTACGTCATCATGATTAGTAGACTAATTTTAGTATAAATTAAAATGATAATCTAGGTAGGTACCTATTCAATAAATATATTTTTTTAAATGTAAATTCAGTTTGTTAAATATTTTTATTATAAATTAATAGTTACAAAACTTATTACAGGTAATTTTTAAAAGGTATATAAGTATTAAGTACCATATTATCAGAAATACAAAAGTATCAAAATTTTATATTAGGTATAATATTTCATGTTTTATAGATAAACGATGGAAACAACAATTAAAACATTGGCATGTTATTTTCATCATTTATGTATCTAAATATTATAATATATATATATATATATATATAGGTATATATAATTTTACGTGCTTTTATTTTTACATTATTGGCACGACAATCAAATAATATAAAAGAAGAATAAACAAATAAAAATTAAATTAATTACACGGGAAAAAAAGAAAAGAAAAGAAAAAATAAAATTAATAAAAATTAATTAGAATAGGTAACAAAAATAATTTAAAGATATATAATATACGAATGTATATGAACACAATAGTTTCTGGGTAGAAATAATAGTCCGAATACCACAAATGAGGCATGTAGGTATAGATAATAGGTATGTACCTACCTATTAGATAGAGAATTTTATCTAGTTGGTACCTTATAAAGGTTATTTTTCAAATTTTTCAATAGTTTTCTTAAGCAATGAAAAATGCTACTTAGGAATGGAAAAAACGATAAAATTCAAAGAAGTTATAATTTATTTATACTTATTTTATAATTAATGAAATATAAATTTTAGAGGTACGAAATTTGAAAGAGTTTACAATATTTTATATACCTACGTGATAAAATTTTGAAACTATTACTTTTATTTTTAAATCTAAATAAAAGTTATATTTTATTAAATGTAATAAAATATTAATCACCAATTTATTATAACTTGCCACTTACGAGAGTATCTAACTTAGATTTGTTCAAAATAATTATTTTCAACTAATATAATTTCAATTTATATGAATTAAAACTGAACAAAATAAGAAAATTAAACTATAAACTTTAAAATATAATAAGTATATTATATTATGAAAAGCAATTAATATTTTTTTTTTTTTTTTAAAAAAAGGTGGATGGATATATCTAATTACTGTAATGTGAATAGATAATTTAATAAAGATGTTTTTTTTTTGTCACTAGATGTTACATTATTAATGTTACTAGACTACAATTAATACATTTTATATTGTTAACATTTTAACTACATCTTGTAAAATTTTGTATTGGATAACTTGTATATTATTGCATATTTTTGTAGATATTAATTATTTTTACTTACTTATAAAATAACTTATAAAATAAAAATATTATTTTGACTTAGGTAAGGAAAAACATTTTCTGTTAAAATAATATATTTTATTTCAATATATATTGTATATAAGTACGTTTAATAATTTACTATAAGTACTCAAATATACAAAATATTTTTTTTAACAAGTATTTAATTTATTTATTAACATTAGTACCTAGATATTTAATAAATTAACAAATTACATAATATTATACATGTGAAATTTATATGTTTATCAAAAGTCATGTTCTTATTTTCAATTTACGGTGTTTGATAAATACACTTACGAAAATCTGTAATGATACTTGAGTAGGTACTAATAAGTTTTCTACATACTTTTTATTATATATATATATATATATAATTATTATATTATAAAAATAAATGCAAATTCAAATAAGATTTTGCAACATGTTATTTTAGCGCTGTTTGTTCAATTTTTTCCTTTTCAGCTTCTTCTATTGCTTTCATTCCTTTATAAAATAAACCACCTAAAATGGCAACGACAGTAAATCCTTGGGCTGCTATACGTCCTCGCATCATCATTTGGGATTTCATCCTGTTACCATCATACATACTCTTTAAGCCAATACCCAAGAAACCAAGAGTAATAACTGCACCTAGAAACATAAATTATGAATTCTAGAATAATGTATACTTAATAGAACCATGAAGAAAATGACAGGCAAATATCATTAAAAAAAAATTATGTATTGATTACACTTTACATTTAATATAAATGCCATAAAACCCCTAAATGAGTCACCAAAATACCCAAATCTGACAGTACTTCACTAAGAATCGTTTTTCGATTGTAATGATTCATCATTGCATTCAAATTTTAATCAAAATTCAACACTGTCCTCTTCACTCCTGTATCCTTTCCACAGCAGTATCAGCTCTTTTTTTATACTATAAACAGCTATATATAAAAAATAACCTAACCTAACCTATAAC
The DNA here is from genome assembly GCA_021307375.1 of Tetraneura akinire. Classification (NCBI taxonomy): domain Eukaryota; kingdom Metazoa; phylum Arthropoda; class Insecta; order Hemiptera; family Aphididae; genus Tetraneura; species Tetraneura akinire. The sequence continues at coordinate 1,016,212 of JAIUCT010000014.1, read as the reverse complement.
CCAAATCCACAAAAGAATTTACTCTTTTTATTTGAGTAAATATGTATTTCAACAACAATGTTGTCATTTTCAGTATTAAGCACAAATTTAATTTTTGTAGATTTGGGTTTTTTATTAGTATATAATATATCCACAAGAACTCTTTTTATAAATTAAATTTTTAAAACTTTTTGTCAATTTTATTTATCATTATTGTAAAATATTGAGAATTAAAAAGGATATAAGAAGAAACCATATAAATATCGATTTTACTAAAATTTCAACTTTAAACACCTATAAAAAAAAAAAAAAAAAAAAAAATGGGATTTTAGATTATTCTAATATTTTGGAAATATGTCAACTAATTATATTCTCCTATATACAATCATGTACTCAAAGTTTGCAAATTATTTCTTTATGATACTCTTACTCTTATAACTTCAATTACTGTTGATCCAAATTTTCTTGGTTATACACACTCTAAATTTCACTCAATGCCTCCTTGTCTTAATAATAATCTACTTAACCCAATATACTAATGATCATTATTATTCAAGCACTTTTCTTTTCACTGATTGTTCCATTTCATCATTTGCCGCTGGATATGCATATTATTTCTCTCTTCTTCAAATCTAGTCTTCTGCTAACTGTTATCCTTATGTCTATTCTTTTACAACTGAAATTAAAAACATTCTCAAATTAGTTCCCTCACATCAAGTCATTTTCTTATTGTATCTAACTCCCAATTTAGTCTTTTAGCTATAATCGGCAATCCTATTGATTCCGAATGTTCTACAGTTATTTTAAAATTTGTTTTATTCTTTGGTTTCTTACCTCTATATCTTTCGTCATATCTTTACTAGATTAGGTAATATTTTAATAATAATAATAATAAAGGAAACAAATAAAATTAGACATTCTATATTGTTACTACAAAATTTATTTATTTTTGAATTATTTGTTCTGCAGTAATTTTTAACATAAAATATTTTTAATATACCTAAATACATTAATATTTTATGAGTATAATAAATTATGACTTATTATCTTTATGTTAAAAAATATGTATCAATATTTATCTAGGTATAATAATATAATATTATAACTAACCAATAGGCACAAATGGATTTTCTTTAAATTTTCCTACTAATTTATTGCCAACACCATCCATTTCAGCTTTCACCACAAAGTCCGGTTTTTGGCCTTTTTCTGCTTTTAATTTTATCCATTCCAAGCTTACATCATTGGATTTTTCAGTATCTGACATATTGGTATAGTAAATTATAAAAATCGTTGAAAAAGCAAAACTTAAATAACAAAAATAATAATAAAGATAACAAAAAATTATGCAACTAATGAATATTATTAAATAACAAAATCAAACGTGTAATAACAAGAATACAAGATTATAAGAGTCAGTTTAAACTTAAAATATAAATAAATAAATTATAGTTTGTTAGGTGGATTAATAGTTATATTTTATACAATACATGTTATTTCGTCATGTATAATACACCTTGGCTGTTTTAATTTTAATCACATATTATTCCGCATTAACATTTTAGATCATATAAGTATACGGTAGACAACCATGATCTAAGGTAACATAGATAAACGTTTAATTGATAAAAACTAAGTGATAACTATTGATGTGATTATGATAAACATTAAAGTTAAGAATCATAAAATAATAAGCATTTATAGGTACACAATTAAAGATAAATCTTAAATTATTAAAGTCGACGATTATTTTTAATCGTGGGTACATAGACTATGTGCTTATAACTTTAAACTTACATCTCATATCATGCATTGCATAAAATTCTTCAATCATAAAAAATTAATAAACTTAATAGGAATATTTTATATGCGTTTAAATCACAACACATAATATAATAATCTATAACAATATTTATTATTTTTAATTACATAATGCAGAACTTTTCTTAATTACACGATTATAAAAATTAATAATTTCTTTACTAGCTGCATAACATTTATCCATACAGTGTAAATATGTTGAATGTGAGAATTCTCCAGTTGTGTGCGAGGTCAGAAGCTGTCTGGTTTCAGAGTTGGTAAACACTAATGTAAAATATGCAGTTGAAGACTGAAAAGTAAAAATATATGTTTGAATTAAAAAATTAAGTTTCCTATTTGTCAGACTTACATTTATTTGTAATTCGTCTGGATTGAGAATTATATCTTCATTCTCAGTAACTGCACAACTCACAGCTGCATATAAATGATGCATAGCAATACCAGAGTCCATAAATGCCATACATGATGCGTTCAAACAGGTGGCCAATAGCTAAAGAACCATTGAATGTTTTTTATTGAGAAATTACTAATCTAGCAAGTTAATTTTACATACATTTCCTCTGTCTTGCATTTCTTGGACTGTTACAACAATTGATGTTCTAGGGTATTGTTCAATAATTATAGCTTTTTCACAGGTTGATTGCATAATGTCTTCTAACATTTTATCATGAACAGCTGTAATAGGCTAATATATAAAAACTATTATATTAGTATCTATTTATTTATTAGTAGGTACTTATGCTGCCGGTTTTCCTCCTAAAAGTCACATCGACAGTAGCACGATCATATGCACATTTACTAGCTTTGGGTTCAAATGGTCCAACAACTGACACAGATACAGTACTTTTACCTTAAAATAAGTTAATAGTTATTTTTTTTTCACAAATAACTTCTCATTTCTACCTTGAGAAAGATAAGCAGAGCCGTCAGTATTTCCTAAAAAGCCTAATTGACATTTAAGAAATTCCTCACACATTTTTGCCTAATACAAAAAACCTGTACAATATTTCCAGTTATGACTTTGTGTGTATTGTTTAAATAACAAAATAATACTTTAAACTTAATAATGACTATTAACTTATAAATATGTAAAAAACTAATATGCGTTCTAATGTTTTAAATTCGAATGTTTATCGTTTACTATTTTTATTATATTATTTTGAATTATTAAAGTATAGATATTAACCTTAAAATATAAATGTTTAGATATGTACAAGTACAATGTTACATTTATTTACACAATAAAAACACAGATTATGAAATATAATTATATAATCTGTGATAAAAACACTATGATAATTATCATAACGTTTTTGATGATAAGAGAAATTTACTAAAAAAATCAAAACTTGAGACATCAGTTGAAAATAATAAAATATAAGACTTTTAATAATAATGATAAATTTTTTTTTTATTGTTACTGAAATTATGTTAAATTATTAATTAAACTGCTAATTGTATTTATTTATTTTAGAATACAGATGGCTGAACTTTTTTTTTAAAATTTTATTTTTTAATATATAAAGATAATATTGAATATTTAAATTTAACCATTTCTTATTAAATATTTAATATAAAAAATATGCTTTCAAATTTATATTATAACTTATAATTTACCTATTTTTAAAAACATGACAGAACCAAGCGAAATAACATCAAAAATGCATATATCAACTATTGAATGGGATATGATGGACAAGACAAAATTTTTACCTTTGAGTATGTTAAGCTCATTCTGTGTACGTTGTACTCTCTATCCATTAACTTTAATTAAAACAAGACTTCAAATCCAAAAGCATGGAGAAATGTATAAAGGTATATTAACAGTAAACCGTTTATTTTATAATAAAATAGTAATAATTAGGCATGACAATGTCTCAAACAAATTAATAGTCAGTGATTCTTATTTAATATCACCAAGTTACAATTAACAGTATCATTAAATTAGTAAAGTAATAACGATTTTAACAGAATATTTTTTTTGTCTAATTAAAATTGGTGAAAACACTGATTGACTTTGCATATACTTATTCAGATTCATTTTTAATTACTAAAATATAAAAAAACTAGAAAAATAATTATTAAGCATATATACTTATACTATTTAATATCTTATTTTATTTTTAGGCTTGATAGATGCAGCTAATCGCATTTATCATACAGAAGGTATATCAGGACTTTATCGTGGATTTTGGGTGAGTTCTGCCCAAGTATTATCTGGTGCATTTTACATTGGTGCATATGAACAAACAAGACATCTAACAGCTCCATACTTACAACAATATCCTGAAATTAGATCAATGGTTGCTGGAGGGGTTGCTTCTGTTTTTGGACAAACCATAATTGTGCCTTTTGATGTAATCAGTCAACATTTAATGATGCTTGGTTTGTCAAGTGTTAATACAGACAAAAAGAAAATAGTAAGTTTCATAAATTGGTTAAATCTTTCATTTATTAAATTATTTTTTTTTCTATATTTTCTAAAATCTCATTTTATAATTTTAATCTTATTTAATTTTCAATTTTGAAATAGTTTTTATGTTAAGTAAATTCTATAGCTATTGCTTTACTAAATTATTAACTTATTGTTATTAATTTTTATGAAAATAATATATAATTAAAACTAAGTTAATTTATATAATATTAAGTAGGTATATTATATTATTATTAAAGTATGATATATAAATGAATCACTTTAAAATATTTAAATTTGTTTGATTATATTATAATATTATTTTAATATTGTTTATAATATATTTAGTACAAGCTACATGATGACTTTAATTAGTTGGCCTAAACTGGTCCTCCAGGCTGGGGGTTTGAGCAATGGGCTAACAACCTATTCTCTTTAAAAGCCAAACTTTTGTTAAGAACCTTCAACCAAAGCCTTGGAGAGTGGATATAAAGGGATCACAGAAGTGAACCATAAAAATTTGGAGATACGGATTAGACTTGGAACATTAGAATGTTATTTAAACCAGACACGTTGAATGTATTACTGATGAAATCACAAAATATAAAATCCCCATAATATTCATACAGGAGGCACAATAGCTTAATAAAAATGAAATTTGATTGAGGATGAATGAGGCAAATCGAGACATTCGCAATGAGCAAAATATTTATTCCTAAGCTTCTTTCCAGAGAAACTAAAAGGAAGTTATATATTTCTTATTTACGATCCATAGTAATGTAGGATGCAAAAAGTGGTTGACAACAAAAGGGAATGAGTCAAAGCTACATTTTTAGTTTAACCTTTGAATGGCAAGGTTCTTAGAAGAATATATGGTCCCAATATTTTATATAATATTTCATATTCAGTATGAAAAGAGAATGAATACAGATATTAAAAGGATATATAACGGACCAAATATCCAAAAATGTCTTTTCTCAAAAAGACTAGAATGCGCCGGGCACATATCACGAGATAAAGACAGTCTAATAATACAGGTTTTGGTAATTAAACTAAATAAAACGCGTACCACAGGAAGATCTTATCAGCGTTGAATAAATCAGGTTAATAAAGAATTATTTCAAGTAGTTAAAACAACAAGAATTGAGGATCCAGACAACAGAGACCAATGGAGAGTTTTGGTAGATGCAGCAAAAGGCATCAATAGCTTTTAGAAACTATAAAAAAAAATTATTTAGTAATTTTACAATTATTGTACTTAAATATCATTACTATTATAATAGTATAGTAATTTTATTTCTTTTATGGTACCTAACAAATTATTTAATTATAATTGGTTATTTATTATAAATTAATCAAAAAATATTTTTATTTTTTAGATATATTTTCGACCCTTGGATATTTATTTAGACACCTCAAAATCAAAATTTAATACTACATTAGATATTGCTCATTGTGTTTATCAACAAGATGGCTTTAAAGGGTTTTACAGAGGTTATATTGCTTCAGTATGCACATATGCACCTAATAGTGCTTTATGGTGGAGTTTTTATACAATATTTCAAGGTATTTAATAATAGATATTAGTTATTATAATATACATAAAAAATATACACATAGGTGTGCATTATGTTACCACTGAATCTATATTTTGAACCACAGAAGCTGTTGATTATTGAATTAGTTTAATTCATCTTAATTAATGAAACATTTTTTCAGAGAACTAATGCAATTTTAATTTTGATACCTAAAATAAACTAAATGATTTTATTGCTCGGATTTCTTGAAAATATGAAAATTTGGTTGAATTATTTGTATGCTACCTCAGAGTCATTAGTGGACATTTGATAAAAAACTTAGGAGGCTAGAATAATCTTAAGAAAATAATCTGCAGGGGCTTTGCCCCCCCAACCCTTCTCTTATCCACAGTTAACACATTTTTAATAACAATTTGAATATATTATTATTTATAATGAATAACACTAAATACAATACATTTAATAATAATTTATATTTTTATCCGCAAATATACTCGTATTAACAATATCATCACTATTTAATTTTTTAATAAATCTTTTTCTATTGCAACGTTACTCGCCTTGTACCTTACAGTATTTTGGGTGTCATTTATATTTTTGTTTATATTTAATTATTTCCAGTTAAAGAGCAGTTAGCTACTACAATAACCAGTATTTTGAATTGGGTCGTTAGACCAATATAAAACAAAGGTTTCTTATTTACATTTTACAGGTCCTAAAAATGTATAACCAGCATTCAAAATCTAACACAATACTTAGCAATGACATATAAAATATAATAAATACCAATTTTTTTGGTGTAAATGCAACTGTATACATATTATTGTAATATGTATAGCCAAGATATATTAAATATAGTATATATAATTATTATATTTTGATAATTATTAAAACAATATATTATGAATAGTTTCAATTTTAGGGGCTATGCCCCTAGTGTCCGTCTATATACCTGGAGTCCAAAGTCTACATACATTTATGATATATTATAATAGTTATGAGGTTATGATTTATGAATTTAGGTCCACAAATAAATTTTAATATCTCTTATAAAATTATTTACATTTAATAAACCAATTACAAATAATTATAAATAATATTAACATTTAATTTTTATAAACTAATTATTATTTGGAACAATCTAAGAAAATTCAATAGATTTGCCTATATTTATAAGTTTAAAAGTATTAAACTGTATAAATTTGTATTTTATAACGTCTTTGAGTACGTAGAAATAATATAATGAAATAACATTTTAATATTTAATTAAAATTAAATTAAAAATGCTAAATTTATATTACAGTAGTTAATATATTTTAATAATTTAAATATGAATTAATATTTAAATTATATAATTACTAAATTATTGTATAATGTTGTTTTTATAATTTTTATCAGAACAATTAGAAAAACGTTGTTCAGGAAATACTTCACTTTTATTTTTGCAAAGTGTATCGGGTGTACTAGCTGGTTTTACTACTACATTGATTACAAATCCAATGGACACAATTAGAGCACGATTACAGGTAAATAAAATATAATATAAATATGTATGTAATTAATTTAAAAAAATTAAATAAATAATAATTAATTAGGTTCAAAGAACTAACTCTATAATTGGAACATTTGATGCTTTATGGAAAGAAGAGCGCATGATGATGTTCACTAAAGGACTTTCAGCCAGATTAGTTCAATCAATTTGTTTTAGTTTTACAATTATTTTAGGTTATGAGAGCATTAAAAGAGTTAGTGTACATCAACAGTACAAAGACCTAGTGCGATGGTAAGAAAAAAAAAATAAAAAAAATAAAGAATTTTTAATTATTATTGAGTCATTCATATTACATTATTATTGATTTACATTTATGTTGATTTATTTCTATATGAATAATGATGCATAGTTAACAACTATTTTTGTTACCTATAGTTATTTTATTTTTATGTTGAATGTTATTTTTGTTTTTATTTGTAATACAATTTTTATCATTGCCAATGTTAAATATTTTTAAAATGTTTAAAATCACGTAGACATTGTACTTCACTGTAAAAAAACATAGATTACTGTCTACTTATATGTTGTAATTGTAAACTTTAAAACTAAGTTAAATATTTTATAATCAATAATTTGGTTTATTATAAATAAATGTTAATTATTATTATTAATATATAAATTACCATTTATTATTTAATATTTTTTCTTCGTATAACTTGAATCTTTAATTTATGTCTTTGTCAAATAATTATAATTATTGCTTTCTACGTGTTTTCAACAAATAATATTCATAAACCATATAATAAAAATAACATTTCTTTAAATACTGTCAGAGAAATAAATTATAACAATACAGTTAAAAATAAACTATGATTTCTTACAATATTTTTAAAATAAATCATTAATATATTTATGTAAAACAATTATAATAATATCTATTCTATTAAAAAAAAAAAAAAAAAAAAAATACATACATACACATAGCATTGATAAACAATATTGAAATAACAATATAATTATTCACTAATACACATATAATTATATAAATATTTATAGGTACTAGTTAATTTCAAACTGAAGTTATTAATGATATTAATAAATGATAAACATATAGTCCATAGAAATAAGTAATTTTATAATTATATATATTTTATACATATTGCTATGCTAGAATATTAGATATAAAATAAAATAAACATAAAACATCATCAGCCCTTTGATATTAAATATTTAAGTGTATTAACTCTTAGATATTATTTATTTGAAATTACTTAACAACAACAAAATAATGGAATATGCTAAATTTATATAATATAAATAAAAATTAAATTATTTTAAAAATTGGTATTCGAGTTAATTAATAATTATAAAAAACAATTTGCTAAAGTATAAAAGAGTTTAAATTCATTTGTAAAATATGTATTATAGGTTTAATTACTGCTATTAAATGTCTATTATATTTTTCATTATAGAAAAAAAAATACTTTTTTAAAAATAATATATTTTATTATTATTAAATATTAGTGTAATATTAATTTAATATACTATTACATCAAATGTTTGATATCACATTGTTTTTTAACAGTAAGTTAATTACATATAACTATACTATAAATATATTCTTATACGTTAATTAATTCAGAAATGTATTTAAAATCAGTCTTACTGAACATATTTTATTTTCTAAAAAAAAATAATTCCTAGTAACTTATACTTAAGAATAAAATATTGATGATATTCAGCAATACATTAAAATGTCAGCGAACTGTCACAGTCATTAGCTGTATGTCCAAACACTATGAAAGCAGAATATTAAACATTAATATAACAATACAATATTAACCATTAATTTATAAATTTATGAAATATCTTTTAGGTTATTTTATTTTATTTTTTTTGCTAATGATAAAGGTTAAAAATATAATATAATAAATATAATAAAACTTTAATTATAACATTTGAGTAAACTATATAGGATATAAGAACTAATTATCATCTTTAATTTTTTTTAAATAAAAGTTGCAGGATTTTAAATAATATAATTCCAATTTTATTTTTTCAAATTATAGAAATATTATACTTTGAAAAAAATTATATATCGTGGTTCAATTTTTATTTTACTTTATCTATGTATAATATCCTAACCTAACCTATGTCTGTACTTCTGTAGATGACCTACAGTAAAATATATAAGTAAAATGTTTTATATTAAGATTTTTAATTAATATAAAAAAAATTACTTACTATCACAGCATACACAAAATGGTTCTTCAGTCCATTTATTTGAATTATCATTAACTACTTTTCGTTTCCGTTGGATCTTTGGTGATTCTGGTTTATCAGGACAATCCTCAGTATCATGAGAATCAAATATTTCACATTGTTCACAATAAAGGCGAGTAGTTCTCAAACGTACTTTTTTATTTTTATCACTAAAAATAAGTTTAATAATAACATGATAATGACATAAAATATAAAATTAGAAATACTATAATAGTATAATATATTAATGAATATAAATAATATTCAATAATATATTTTTGTTTTTTAACTTTTAAGCTACTAAATTTTTATATATTAATATATTAAATTATTAGGTTAAAAAATAATTTAATTAAATGCAGTAATTAGTACATCATTAGTACTTACACTCCAGAATCTAATATTTGTTTTTCTAAAGCATCAATGCTAAATTTATAATCAGACACCTTAGAATGAAGATCAGCTATTATGTTGTTTAATAAATTTATTTGCCAATCTTTTTCCTCGAGGATTTTTTCAGTTTCTAAAAATATATTATGTTTTATAAATATTTACTTTATTATTTTTACTCATTTTATATTATATCTTATTTAACTTTCAACTAATTTTATAGCTAAAATTATCTATAAGCTATATTATATTATTTTCATATTTAAATTATAATTTATATAAAAAAAACTAACCAGATTTGGTACCATCTTTTCCATTCTTGATATAATTTGAACTGGAAGACTCATAATTAATTATTAACTTTTGAAGTGTTTTTTTATCATTTTCTAATTTTTCACATTTAGCTTTAAATTCAGAATAACGATCAATCTCAGTTTTTAATTTATATATCTAAGTAATAAATAAATAATTTAATTAACAATTTAAATATTTAAGTACCTAATTGATATTATTAATACATATTACATGTTATTAAATGTACCTCTTGTTGCAACGATAAATTCTCACATTCTTTAAGTTTGACATTATTTTTGGATGTCTTATATAATTTTCGGTAGTCTTCTCTTGAAACACCATCTGGATTTTGTTCACTAAAAGTATAAAATAATTAACAAGTTTCTGTTTACAGAATTAAAATTCACTTAATTGAATAATACAATGTATTACGAATAAAATGGCTTTAAAGTATTAAGTAAAATAATTACAAATGCTTTTGTTTACCTTAACTATCCTTACCCAACCTAACCTCATCTACCATCATATGCGTGCGCAGGAATTTTGTATGGGGTATGCCATGAAGAAAATTAGGGTGATTTCTCTTATATAAGCCTAAGCAAATCTAACCTAACTATCAAACCTAAAAAAGGATAAATTTAATGCAAAATATCAATTCATAACAATTTATTGATTAAATGTTGTGCTTCACAACATTTAGATATATTTTACAATATTGTATACCATTATACATAAATACCTAATGGTTAGTAACCTACATTAGAATATTAAAAAAAAAAAAAATAAAAATTTTATATAACTTATAGTAAAATAATTTTTTTTTTATTATTCCAAGGTCTAGTAATATACAGTGAACATAAAAAATAAAAATATTATAATGATAATCATCACTGAATAGCCGTATAGGATTCAAAACTATAAACTCTTCAATAACGCTATTGATATCCACCGATTTGGTCATTTCTTGCTCAACAAATAAAAAGAGTTGATACTCCTGCCACAGGGATACAGGTGTGCAAATCATAGCGTTTAATTTTAATTAGAATTTGAATGCAATGATAAACCATCGCATTCGAAAAAACGATTCTGAGCGAAGTTCAGTCAGATAATGTAGATATTGATTAAAATTTTGACATTTTTTATTAAATATTTAAAACGTAAAATTTTATCACACATATAGGGACCACATAGGTACATTTTATCACACATATAGTAAATAAATGAACACCCTATAAAATGTTCAAGTCTCTAGTTCAATATAAATTTTCATAAAATCCCTTGTTACCTAAATGCCTATATCTGACAGAACCAAGCTCAAAATACTTTTATCAAACAGGATGGTTTATCATTGCATTCAAATTCTAATTAAAATTAAAGACTAGGATTTGCACAAATACTAACTGATTACTGGTTGGTTTGATTTATTATTGGTTACCTAAAATTGTTCATAATGTTCATAACATCATACATTAGCCTTAGCATATTGCCATTTGTGCTAGAGCACCTTAATTTATTTTCTCTAATTTTTACTACTTATAGCTTAAAATTCAAACAAAGTTCCCAAATGAATCAAAGTTAAACAAAAAGCCACGGGTGTGTCACGGCACACCTACCACACCTTGTGCGCACACCTATGTCTGACATTGTAATTACACCTTACAGAAAATCTAATATAAAGATACTTCCATTAATTATGGATATATACTTACATTTCAAATTCAGAAATATCAGTTTCCATTACAGCAGACAATTTTTTGTGTAAACCCAATATTATAGAATTCAACAATTTAATTTCTTCATTTTTTTCTGCTAATTTAAATGTTTTTAAAAATAAAATAAAAACAAAAAAAATTCAATAATTAGAAACTAAAAATGATTTAACATTATACATTACCAGATTTATCTGTTTTTTCTTGTGTATTATTCTCAGTTGATCCCATATCCTTTAACTTCCAAGAATTCAACTAAATAAATATTACAAATTTAAATTATTAAACGTTATTTAAAAAATTTCTAATTTCTAATTATTAATTAAAATATTAATATAATATTCAAATATTTAAGCATTTTGAATACTAAAATATGCATTCACCCAAGAATAAAAAAAATAATAGTAGCATAATATACAAATAAATCTTGATATTTTAGATTTTGAACGAAGCAAAAAATGTATTGGTTTTACAATGATATGTCTTTTAGATTCTGAGTAAAGCGAAAGAATGTATTAGTTTTACAATGATTTGTGTCTTTTTTTTTCTTTTTATTCTGAAGACACCTTTACTACCCAAAGTAATGCTCCGATTTTCACGAATAACATATGTTTCCGGTTGGAAAGTGGATGTAGTTAGTACTTATTTAGATTATTTTACAAATTTCTGAAAATTGACAATAAATTTGAAAAAACACATTTTAGATTCTGAGCGAAGCGAAGAATGTATTAGTTTTACAATGATGTGTGTCTTTTTTTTTATCCTTTTTTTTTTTTTAAGTATGAAGACATTTTTACTACCCGAAATAATGCTCCGATTTTCACGAATGTTGTATGTTTTCGATTGCAAATTGGATGTAGTTTGTACTTTATTCAGGTCATTTTTCGAATTTCCCAAAATTGACCTCATGTCACACAGAAAAAGGACGAAAAAAATAACGAAAAAAGGACATTTTTCCTTCGATGAATTTGATTCATCGGATAAATTTGTTTATAATAGTAACCATAGTGATAATATCAATATTATTCTTACTAATAGCAACCAAAGTAATAATATTATTATTGTTACTAATAGCAACCAAAATAATATTATTGTAACTAATAGTAACCAATGCAACCATCTATATAAACAGAAATTTCCATCGTAAATCTTATAATATTTCTTTGAGCACCTCCCTGGGGTTGATCATATATTCATATCGCAGATCATAGATTATTGATCAAAGGTTAAGGTCTATAATGAGAATTAACGAACCATTCGGTTATATATACATAATATTGTTAGGTGATTTTTTCCAATTCTCTAGAATTAGCTAGAGGGCAAATTGAAGAAAAAGTTTATTTGTATTTTTCATGAAAAATGAAATTTCGACGAATTCGGTTTCAATATTTTACGATAACTTAGGCAATTTTGAAGTAAGACTTAAAATTTTTATTGGGTATTTACATAAGTTACCATATATTAATATGTGGTAAAATTTTGGTACCGTGTTACGTTCATTTTTCTACAAAATATTGGACTTTGAATATTTCGTAAAATTCTCCTTTTTACGTATATAATGTTTGATAAAATTGGCAATTTTTGGCATCAAGGTCTGATAATTTTACTGAAGTATTTTTTTTATTTACATAAAAATCCCTAGTCTCAATTTTTTTTATAGCTGTTTAAATTTGATATTTTTAGTACATCGAAAATGTTATGAAAAAAAATGACGAAAAAACGGCATTATATGACGGAACTTCGCTCAGAATCGTTTTTTCGAATGAAATGGTTTGCCATTGCATTCAAATTATAATTAAAATTATACACTATGATTGCACACCTGTATCCCTTCCCTTGCTTTTTTCACATTGAAATTTCAACGAATTCAACTCATCAGCTAAATAATAGATGTTTATAATATCCATAGTAATAATAAAATTATTATTGAAAACTATTAGCAACCAAAATACTATTATTGAAACTAATAGTAACCATTTATAAACAAAAATTTCCATCGTAAATCTCATAATAATTGTTTGAGTACCCCCTGGGATATAAATATTTCATCAATAAATGCATAACCTGTACCTGTAAAATGTATTTTAATATCTCAATCTCAAGACTCAATTTTTTTTATAGGTGTTTAAAATTGAAATTTCAGTAAAATTAATATTTAAAGTATATAAATTATAAAAATATTTTTATTATATTTCAATATTTTACAATAATGATAAATAAAATTGACAAATTTTTTTATGATATGGGAATTTAGGTGACAAGGGATTTTATGAGCATTTATATTGAACTTAGAACTTAGACTTAAAATTGAAAATTTTATAGGGTGTTCATTTATGTATTACATGTGTACCTAAAAGGTACCCTTTTTAATAAAAAAATGTCAAAATTTTAATCAATACTTATTACCTACATTATCTGACTGAATTTCGCTCAGAATCGTTTTTTCGAATGTAATGGTTTATCATTGCATTCAAATTCTAATTAAAATTAAACACTATGATTTGCACACCTATATCCCTGCGGCAGGAGTATCCCTTCCCTTGCTTTTATTTTTGTAGCTGTTTAAAGTATAAAAAGCAAGGGAAGGGATACTGGTGTGGAAGAGATACAGATGTAAAGAAGATAGTGTTGAATTTTGATTACAATTTGAATGCAATGATAAATCGTCAAATCGATATCTAAAAACGATTCTGAGCGAAGTACTGTCAGATTTGGGTATTTAGGCAACTCATTTAGGGGATTTAAGAATGTAATGATTTATCATGTAGTAATAAAACCAAAAAATAGATATTCCCAATTTTGTCTATCTTAATATTTTTTATTAATAAATAAATTTTAATTATAATCATTTTAAATTAATTTTTTTTTATATATATATATATATATATATTATATATATACTTGTGTATCTTCTATTATTTTAATGTATACCTAATATATTATTAAAATTATGCTCACTCATATTCATATTAATAAATATTAAACTTATTTATTGTACTTTGAAAAAATGCATATTATAATAAATTAATATTTAAAACTATTAAACAATACATATATATAAATGTATATTTATAAATATAAGTTTATAATTTTAAGTACTAACCTCCGTTTGTAAGACTAAAATTTGATTTTCTTTTATTTTTAACATACTAAGGGTTTCTTCATATTTTTTTGCAATGTTATTCTTTTCTTGTCTATTGAAAAAAAAATATAAATAATTTTATAATATAATGGAAGAAAATAAAATATGATTTTATGAAATTGATAATATACTCACATAATATTATAATTATTCTTTAGGTTACTCATATCAACTTCTATACGTTCATTCAAACGATGATTTTCATCAGTTAGTTCTTGAAGACGGAATTCTAAATGTAATTGGGTATTATGATCCTTCTCACTAAAACATATAATATATTAAGTTAAAAAAAATATTATAAAATTAAATATCAACCCAATAGACTAGGAATGGCCAAACTTGTTATTCTCAATATAAGATTATATACTTATTCTTTGAGAATAAGACTCAAAACATACTAATTTCAAAATATTTACATTTATTCAATAACAGAATATCAAATTTTATTATTCGAATAATAAAATTATTATTAAAAATTATAATTCCCCGTTAGACAGTTAAGTCTATATGTACTGAAGGTAACAAATTTATGAATAATTATTTGATTTACAAAAAAATCTCAAATAAAACATGACTTTATATATAAATATTACCTATATTATAATTTATAATATAATATAAAAAAGAAAAAATTAATAATTTTTTTAACTGACATTAATTTATTCTATATTAGTGTATGATTTTCTATTGCCATTTAACTTTTAAAATGACAAATGGATACTACACACTTCTCACATTATGATGTTTATGTTAATTTTAAATTTCAAACAACTATTATTATTAAGAGAAAAATATGTTTAAAAACCAACAAAATTATTTTATGAAATAATTACAAACTCACAAAATAATGAATAAATTATGATGTAATATTTTTAGTTATTAAAATAACTGTTCTTTATTTATAAAATAACTATGCCATTTTTTTGAAAACATTATTTTAATTAAAATAATTAAAGGAGCACACAACACAATTTTTTTTTTTATAATTAATAATTAATAATATATTATTGTAGTCAGAATGATTAAAAATAATTTGGTAAAAACCAAATGTAAAAATGATCATTATTGCAGAAGATATTGAAGATATTTAGAATAAGCGTGTGACGTCATTGGGCCGATCGCGGAACAATCGCCCATCTATTACGTGTAATGTGTAAATGTTACTCGCTTTTCACAATGATTTATATATCTAAAAATTATATTTTTAATACTTTATTTATTTATTATTATGTAAGTTTTAGTCCTAAAAACGACAGTAGAAATAGAATTTTAATACAGTTATTATATTTTTTTTAAATGTAAAAATACTAAATGATTTATTTTCATTTAACGTGCATGCAACGGCTATGCATTATGACACAATAGAGAGTGGTGACCGGACGGCGGACACTCGGTTCTATAATCTAAATATAATTTTGAACAATATGTTTGAGAATAAACCCATTAATTTAATAGGTTGTAACCTTGTTACTAAATAATTTTTTCACCGTGTTAAAGATTATGAAAATTGAAAATTTTAAAATGAATATTAGGGATATACGTATGTTTTTTGTTATAATAAATAAATATATTTGTACTAATAGTAATAAACTAATAAGAAGTAATAACTAATAATAAATAAATAGGTAGGAAGTTTATCTGTGAAATCATCGCGACAGTTTTACGTTGTCGCTGTGTCGTGTCGCGATAACTACGACTATTTACAGTGCCGGTTGCGGCAATGAAAATTACTATAATAACATTTTAAATATTTCATAAAAACTAAATAATAATATAATATATTACAAATTCTGATTCTATTTTTGTCTTTAGTAAACAATAACACATAAAATACATATAATAGAAATTCAAAAATATAGTTGTAAAGGTACGTTTTCGCTTGCGCGATTGCGACCGCGATTCGCGATTTATAATCTAAATGTAGTTGGTTTCCCCTTGCGCGGTAGCGGTCAGCGATTTAAACTTGATCGCGGCGCGTCTGCGATTAGACTGCTCGGAGACTCGGAGCTCGGCAGACGCGCCGCGATCGAATTATTATTTTGAAAACAAAAATATGAAATGACACTTATTTTATGATTGACTGCTGGTATTGTTGGTCGTTTATTACTACAATGAGTGCTCCAATGTTTAAATTTAATAAAATTGAAGATGAAGCGCTCATTGAATGTGTTTCAAAATATCCACCAATTTATAATCCTCAAAATAAAATAAAATTGTTCACGGTTAATTCTAAAAAATTAATTTTTCTTTAAATGGCGGTTTATTAAAATTGCATTAAACCCTTTGGTGCAGAGGCGTGCCCAGGAACAAACTTTAGGACAGGCCCAATTTAAAATAAGTTTTACATATTCCAATAATAACTATCTATATTAGGTAAAAAATGAAAATTTCGTTTATTTAATAATATTATAATAAAACAGAATGTGTATTAATGTTAATTGTTAAATATTTGATTTATTTATTTAATGAATTGCACTCGTCTATTTTTTAATTTTGCAAACTCGTCTATAATTTTTGTAGGATCTCTTATTAACTATACACAAACAACAATACATCGAAACTACTAAATTCGTATATCGTATATTATATTCATTATAAAAATAATAATGTTGCTCCGTGATAATTATCGGGTGATTACGACCATCGTCGTCTGACCATCGTATGAGTATACTCGTATAAATATAATTATATTTAACCCTTCGTTAGTCGCGCGATATTTTAGAACGTCAGTTGTCGTGCGGGGTATAATTGTACAACAAATTCATTTAGTGTTATAAATAGTTCAAATTAAACTTTTTTTTTCTGTTTTTCATTTTTTCATACTTTGAAATACGAGTACCATGGGAATTTTAAATAATATTAACACTTTATAAAAAATTATTATCACTGTATTGTATATATTACAAAATAAGGACATTAGTATTTTAATTTAAAAAAAAAATAAAAATTTAAAATAATAAATTGTTATTATCTCACATTATAAAAACAATTAAAACCTTCAAATAATAATTCTCCAAGTTTAATTTATTTGAATAACAAAAAAAATTATATAGATAATACGTCTTAAACTTCACTTAAAAAAATAACGTTTTATTACCTTATTATAGTTAGGTATATATGGTTATATTATATGTCAATCATCATAATAAGCAGAAATTACTATTCTAAAAATAGATCAATTTAACATTCGAATTCCAACGTCAGAACAAATAAACTACAATTAAACCATAAATTATAGGTTTGTGTCAACCAAATAGTAAAAGGCTAAAATAAATATCACCGTAATATTATAAAATTGATACAAAAGTAACGCCGTTAGTCGCGTGGGGTACATATATATTATATTTATATTATGTATCCCAGTCAACTTCGGCACGAGTATAATAATAGTATACAAATTATTAACTAAAAATAGAAAAAAAATTAATTTAGTATACTATATATTTATCAGAGGTATATGAAAATTTGGCTTATATTAATGAATATTTGTATTGTAAAACATAGTTTAAAAATCACTGGGGTACATATGTGTCTCGCGCGACTAACGAAGGGTTTATTATAAATTTATAAGAGTACGTAAGTATACAATATTTTGGAAATATTCGTATTTTATATTATTACTATTTTTAGAATTCAATTTGCATGGTTATAGACAGAACAATGGTTAGAATGTTAGATAATAACCGTATCATAATAAATAATAATATATAAATAATTTGTGTTATACAATTATTTTATCTACTACTATATTAAATATTTTATTATTATTTATTTCTATTATTGTATTATTTCTTACATTATATTATCATACTTTTTAATAAAATTATATTTTATTAAAATTTAGATTATGATGTAAAAGTAGGGTAGGCCCGGGCCTACCAGGCCTACCCGCTGGGCACGCCACTGCTTTGGTGTTTCTTTTTGTATATATTTCATCATGTTTTTTCTTTTTTAAGTGATGGTTTAGCAAAATATCATCATCTTCTTCTTCATCAATTAATATAAATTTAAGTACCTACATCAGTTGTATCCATAATAGTTTTTTTTTATCGTTTATTAGCGCGAACCTACTTTACACATCAAAATTGAGTGCAACTGAATGATGCAATATAAAGTACAAATTACATTATTAAATTTTTCGATCGCGATCGCCGATCGCTTAGAATAAACCAAGACGACGCGAACGCGATTGCGATTTTGGGCCGCGGTCGCTGGTCGCGGTCGCGAATCGCAGTCGCAATCGCGCAACCGAAATCGTACCTTATTACCTTAAGGTGGGTAAATTATCAAGTAAAACGAGTAACTTTTACACGTGTAAGATAGATAGTTATAGTGAGTCCGGCCCAATGACGTTACGCGTCATTTTTAAATTCCTAATAACTCATTATATAGTGTGAATAGAAACAATATACTCGTATATACCAATTATCTTAGAATTAAACATACTTTTAAATTAATAAAACTTATTTTTTGTGTTGTGTGCTCCTTTAATAAGTGATAAACCTTTATCTTCCTTTATCCTAACCTTAGTTTCGACCTTTAATAAACCATAGTACCATACTGAACTTTGCCACCTATCCC
Source organism: Tetraneura akinire (assembly GCA_021307375.1). Taxonomy (NCBI): domain Eukaryota; kingdom Metazoa; phylum Arthropoda; class Insecta; order Hemiptera; family Aphididae; genus Tetraneura; species Tetraneura akinire. The sequence goes on along the minus strand of JAIUCT010000014.1, from coordinate 996,591 downwards.
TGTCCTCAGCTGCTTCTCTTCATTTGGTACCGCGCTCTATCCCTTCAACATATTTTTTCACGCCATCCTCCCATCTTACCTTAGGTCTACCTAGAGGTCTTTTTCCTATAGGGTCTTCTTCGATCACTCGTTTGACTAGATCTTTAAATCTATTATTATTATTATTATTATTATTATTATTATTATTATTATTATTA